>PVIR01032087.1:0-18937 GCA_004026965.1 Petromus typicus
TCCCTCCTGTGCTCTCTGTCTTTCCCCAGCCGCTATAGTGCCCACAGTGGGTCCTCGGCGCCTACTGGGCCTCCGGCCTACATCCTGCCTCGTCCTGTCAACCGCTGCTTTTCCCCCTCTCTTCTGGACTGGTGTGCCGCTGCCCCCGTACAAGGATCACATTGTGTTTCCTACCTAAGGTCTCCAGAACCCTTCTAGGCGCTTCCTTGGAGCTCAGGACAGACAGGAAAGCTAGGCCACGGGAGAGAGATGTGCCATTCTCTCTTTCAGCCCTGCAGAGCGATCAATCTGTACTATGTTCAGATTCTCTAAGGACCCAAGTTTCCCCTCATACTGTGTGAACTTCTCCTATTAGGAGACAAGACCGAGGTAACAGCATAGTATACTCCGTTTTGCCCAACTCCCAACAACAAACACTATCAATCTGCTCTCAATGTACCTTAGAGGAATATTTTACTGTGCATCAAGAGGTTTTTAAAGGATATCCACCACAATACTATAATAATTAAAAGAAACAACCATAATGTTTGTCACTGGGGGATTAAAAAAACTGTGATAGTACTGGAGGTGTCACTCAGGGACAGGGCACTTACCTAACATACATGAGGGTATGGGTTTAATCCCTGCACTACATACAAAAACATGATGGTATATCCATGCAACAAGATGCTGTTCAGCTTTTCAAAAACACGAGCTATTGTGAAAAAAAATGCTTTTGATCTACTCTTAAGTCACAAGACAATATCAATAGTAGGATTCCTCTTATGAATTAAAATATACACGTATCTATACATGTTTATTAATTCTCAGAAGCTAGAGGTAGTGGTGGATACCTGTAATCTTAGCTACTCAGGAATAAGAAGCAAGACAATCACTGGTTTAAGGCCAGCCTGGGCAGCTTAGTGAGGCTTTGTCTCAAAACATTTTTCAAAAGGGCTGGAGATCTAGTTCATTAAGAAGTCTCTGGCTTCACTCCCGAGTACGCAGGAAAAGTACTCAGAAGGGAGAAAGATGCACAGCAAGGGGCTCACAACAGTAATCTCTGGAGAGGGGACTGACCTGAAGACGAGAATAATGGAAGAAGTTTTACTTTTTAATGTATATGTTTTGTATTCTTTGATTTTTTTGAATGAATATAAATTGCTTTTGCAATAATACAAAAGTTAATACAGGAAGGAGGAAGAAGTAGAATCAGAAGAAAAGGAAGAGGAAGAAGGAGGAACAAAAGGGGGAAATTATATGGAGAACTTTGGAAAGTGTATGTAGGTTGAGAAACAAACTCAGAATATAAAGCATATGGCAGGGGGCCGGGGATTTAGCTCAGTGGTTCCGGCGCCTGTCTTGCAAGCACAAGGACCTGGGTTCGATCCCTGGTAGCCACATAACAATACTGGGTGTGGAGACTCACCCCAGCAGCAACCAGTACCACATACCAGTGCTGGGCGTGGTGGCTCACGCCTGTAATCCCAGCACTCGGGAGGCAGAGGCAGGAGGATTGTGATGTGAGTTTGAGGCTGAGCTCAGGGCCAGCCTGAACCACAGAAGCGAGACCCTGTCTCGAAAAAACTAAAAAAAAAATAAAAATAAAAATCAAGCATATGGCAAACCCAAATAATGCTAAATCTTTTAAAAATTGATTTTATTTATACATTTTATACATATGATATGATCACATTTAACATTAAAAACTTGTACCTGTAAATGACACATCTTGATTCTCATTTTCCCCCTTTCCCTTGCTCTCCCTACAACCCCCATCCCCTATATACATAAGCTTTGTTTCCTTTTTTTTAAACTATCAAAACTCTTCTTTCCCTGCTTTACTTTCTCCTACCCACCCTTTCCCTTTCCCTTCTACACATTTTCTTCCTATTTCACATTACCTATCACACATTTTGGCATTCATTTACACCTTCAGTTTTTCATACTAGAAAAAAGATACGGTATTTGCACATCTGTGTCCTATTCATTTCACAGTGGTGCACGTGTAAAGACTGTGCTTGAGTCCAATCAGCTGACCCTGTCAGGAAAAGATGTGAAAGATGTGGCCTAGCAGCAGCATAGATAAAAAACCATTAGTGTATCTTAATTAAATTGAATTTGGGGTTACATTCTCTGAAGCTTTGATTGATAATCAATTCCATAAATGTTAAGAGTGAGCTGTGGCTGTCAGAAGAACTGACTCAAACTTAGGGGGCTAATGTCTAGGAGAAATGGGAAAGTGATGTCTTCTTCCTTTGCCAGATATTATTCAAAGACTGCAGGATGCTGTGCATCTTCCAATGCAGTTTCACACACACACACATACACACACACACACACACACACACACACACACACACAACTTTTGCCTACACGGAAGTTATTATGGCTAAGGTGGAGTCCAGCAGCCCATGATGTATAAGGAACAGTTGAAGGCTATGAAGTTGTTCAATCCTGAGAAGACTGGGTAGGGAATATTATGTATGTCTTTGGATTTTTGAATGTCAAAGGGTAGTGCTAGGAGAACTAGCAGAAAATCATAATACAAGACAAGGGAGAAGTGTTTGCTATATATAAAATTCATCAGGGCCAGGAGTTTAGCTCAAGTGGTACCACGCCTACCTTGGAAGCACAAGGGCCTGAGTTCAAAGCCCAGCACCGAAAAAGAAAAAACAAAAAACCCGATACATTCAGCTGGATGTGATGGCACGTGCCTGTAATTCCAACACTCAGCAGGCTGAGGCAGGAAGATGCTGTGAATTCAGGGTCAGTAGAAGATACACAGTGAGTTTAAAGCCAGCCTGTAGTACATAGTGAGAACCTGTTTCAAAAAAATGTTACATTCATTTTGTGGAATCAGTACTTGTATAATCTTCCTTCATCTCTTGATTATTTTAATCCCCTTTCCCCCTTCTCCTCTCTTTTTCTGATCTCCTTGGCCACAGCTGTCCAAACTGGATGGAGGTGCTCAGGGAGTACTAAGGTCTTTGTAATTGGAGGTATATGAACAAAGGATGTATGGTCCACACTGTGGGTGACTGAAGAGGAAGTCCGTATGATCAAGGAACCTCTGAAACCAAAACCTTCATGTGAGTGCAGCCTCTTTTAAATCAGTTTGTCTCTCACTCCTAAAAACAGCTTGAGTAGAGTAGATGTCAATTAATATTTTACAGATAAGAAATAAAGGGGATGTAGCTCAGTGGGGTCTGGAGTGCCTGCCTGGAAGCACAAGGTCCTGAGTTTGGTCCCTGATACTGCCACTTGGCCATGATGAGACTACACATAAGAACTTGGAAGTAGGCCATTTGACTTTATTATTCATTCATCTATTCATTCATTTCATTGATTCAACAAATTTTCATGTCTATGCTTACTATATGCAAGGCACTGTATTGGGCTCTACAAATACAGACATGAAAAACCAGAAGCTCTCAGAGCTCTAGAGCTCACTGTCTTGTGTGAGAGACAAAGAAACATACTATCAAAATGTATTCTTTCAGACTGGGGGTGGGGGTGGAGGAGGTGGGGGGGGGATATAATTCACTGGTCCAGCATTTGCCTAGCACTTGGGAGGACCTGGGTTTCCAATAGAGGAAAAAAAGGGTGAAATAAACGTATTGCTTCAACCAGGCACAGTGGTACACAACTATCATCCTAGCTACTTGGAAAGTTGAGGCAGGCGGATCTTAAGTTTGAATCAGCTTGGGCAACTTGGCAAGACTCTGTCTCAAAATAAAAAATAAAAGGGGCTGGGGATGTAGCCCAGTAGAATGCTCCTGGGTTTGATCCTCAATACCTAGGGGGGTGGTGGTGTCTTGTATTCTAAGTGTTAAAGCATAGAGATCAAAGGCTTCATCTAAGCAGGGTCAGTTGAAAATACTGGCCCTACGTAGAAAGCTCTTATCTCAATGCTCTGTAAATGAACCCATAGATGAGTGGACAAGAAAAGAGTGGGGGCTCAGAGCTTTGAGCACAGCCACTCTGCATCCCCAGTACTGAGGCTTTCATGAAAGCCTAACACAGCAATTCCTGCTGGTGCTGAAAGTATATATGCTTTAACCTTATGCATAATGCCTTTCTACATATGCAGCAGGGTAACTGCAAGAATTGTGTGTGTGTGCATGGTGTATGTATATGAGAGACAGAGAGAGAGAGACAGACAGACAGACAGACACACAGACACACAGACAGACACACAGACAGACAGACAGGCTTTGCAGTCTGAAGAACTGGTTTTAGTCACTGTACTGTTCATTAGTTCAACAACTTTAGGGAGATCAACTGATTAACCCAGGCCTTTTCCTCATCAGGAAAAACTGAGGTAATAACAGTAGCCTTCTCTCGGAATTGTCAGGAGGATAGATAAGGTTGCATACAGAGTGTTATTAAAAGCCATCAAATGATTACACACAGGAAAAGAGTGATCACAGCTTTGTGTATCCTCTTCTTCCTAGAAAAACCGTTTACTCATTCCTTAGACCCTAGTTTCAGACTAGGAAACATTATAACATTTGTTTAACAGAGAAACACAGTCCTCAAACAACCTTGACTACAGCTGAAGAACCTTATCCTGACTTCCCACTGCACCAAAATACTGCTTTATATTTGGCCCACCTATGTGTATATAGATGTGAGCTCAAATGTGGCTGTGTCTCAGTGCCAAAAATGCAGGAACAGACCGTATATTTGAAGTGTGCAAGGAACATCATGTATTCCTGGTCCTCCCAAGGGACTCCATAGGCTGTTGTGCTGACAGTTTAATGCCACAGGAGAAGGAGGAGCCAATTCTCTAGTTTCCTGTTTCACACATCACTACCAACTCCTTAGTTGTGGGGAACAGGGAAGGACAACGTTACTAGAACATCTAGAGTGAGTCTTAGTATCCTATGAGTCCAACAGCACAAGGTGAATTAGTTAATATATAGATAGAAATGAGACATAGAAAAGAAGCTGAGTTTTGGGCCTGATCCATGCTGCTCTGGGTAGCAAAGATGAAAGACCTGGAATCCGCCACATTTTATTTGGTACACTGGGACTAAAAATGCAACAGGTCACTCAGAGGGCAGCTATTCCTACATCCCAGAACAATGAGGAATTTCTGTTGATTAGGAATCTGTCCATCCCCAGGACATCTTCGACTGGTGCAATCCTGCCTTGGGGCCTCATAGCATCATTGGGCCATGGAGGTCTTAGCTGTGACTGGAGGCAAAAAGAGTTACATCTTGATATGTCATAGCAGGCTTCTAGGAAGGAAAACTAGGCCTAATCATAATTCTAATTGTGAAATGATTTTCCCCCAAAATTATATAGAATTACTCCTGACACTCAGCCTCCCTTTCACCAAGGCTCTGGGATTGGGGCAAAGAGGTCTGTCTCTAGGAAAATCCTAAATGTGCATTCCAGATGATTGAATCCAAAGATGATCAGTCATTTATTCTGAGTATTAGAATGTTTGGAAGCAGAGAGAGCTCTGTGTTTAACTCACAGAAACACTGACTCTTACACCATGGTCCTTCATCACTATTTTACTCTGCCTCTCTGGTTTCCCCACAAGAGGATGAAAACAGACATGAGAATCTGAAACTACCACATATTTAACCTTATCTAGGCTAAATGCTCCCATGTTATATATGAACAAACTAAGTCCAAGAAATATGAATGGACTTGATCTAGGAAAAACCTGGGTCTCCTGACTCCCCAGACAGTATTCTTTCCAGGGGATCTTCACACACAAGAGCAATAACGATCAAGCAACTTAGTAAAACTGACGAATGGCCTTATAGTTTTCTTGCTTTGAGGATCTCTTGAAATTAGAAGTGAAGTGGTTTTTACAGAGGGAGAAAAAGTTCAAAGGTTAGCTGGTTTGTGTCTCTCTGATGACAGTCAAACTGTACTGAGCACTTACATGGCTCATGGCAGGATCTGAGTTTGAGGAGAAAGAAAAACG
Source organism: Petromus typicus (assembly GCA_004026965.1). Taxonomy (NCBI): domain Eukaryota; kingdom Metazoa; phylum Chordata; class Mammalia; order Rodentia; family Petromuridae; genus Petromus; species Petromus typicus. Next base: position 5,930 of record PVIR01032087.1, read on the forward strand.
GGCTTTCTTGGGAAAATGGGAGAAGTTTTCTTCCATCTATGATATGAGTTCCAGTCTCTAACATATCTCCTAAGGGAAATAGTTGTGGGTTACTTTTTCTTTTTATCCACTAGAAACTTGCCCAGTGCCAAGATTCATGACTGATGATGCTGGCCACACAGATAAGACAGTTCTGGCTTCCTGAGCAGAGACCTCTGTTTGGATCCACTCACTGGCCGGTTTGGTCCCTGAACTGCAAATCCTCTTTGGTATTCCACATTCTAGCTGCCTCCATCCACCAGAAGTCTGGAACAGTATTCCACGCCAGGTAGTATGGGCTTGCCTTACAGGCCTAGGAGAGCTATTTCTTTCCTGAGGGCTCTGACCTCATAGACTGCACTGGGGATGGAAGTAATGAAACTTCTTCTCTTCATCGTATTTATTCATTTATTGTCTTATTTACTTTTACAAAATTTTCTGCCATCTGAGCTTTCTCAGTTCCTAAGCAAGGCTTGACTCTAGCTAGTTCTACTTCCTGCTGAGTGACATAATTTTTTCTACCTTAAATTCTTATAGAGGCTACTGCTTCCTTGTCAACTCTTCTTGGAACACTGTTTCTTGGATTCTCTTCATGACTGTATCTGTCCTTTCTTTCAAATCTCAGCTTATATATCACTTCTCACCCTGCACTCTTCCTAAAATAAAATGCTACCTCAAAAAAAAAAAACCCTTTTCACAATTTCAGATATTTGTTTCCTTTACAGCATTTACTAATTTGCAACAATATATATTATCTATATATTTACTTGTTTAATATCTACTTCTCTGAAGTATGTAGAATAATGTCCCTCAAAGATGTGCACATCCTAATTTTGAGAACATATGAATGCTATATTACATTGCAAAGAGGAATTAAAGTTGCAAATGGAATTGAAGTGGCTAAACTAGAGATATTTCAGATTGCCCAGGTAGGCCCAAAGTAATCACAGGGCCTTTATTATTTTTTTAAAATTTTGTAATTTTGTTAATTTTGTAGTTCAGGCTGGCCCTGAGCTCAGCCTCAAACTCACATCACAGCAATCCTCCTGCCTCTGCCTCCCAAGTGCTAGGATTACAGGCGTGAGCCACCATGCCCGGCACTGTGGTATGTGGTACTGACTGCTGCTAGGCGTGAGTCTCCACACCTAGTATTGTATGTGGTTACTGGGGAATCAAACCTGGGTCCTTGCATTTGCAAGACAGGTGCCAGAAACACTGAGCTAAATCCCCGGCTCACAGGGCCTTTAAAAGTGGAAGGGTGAAAAAGGGAAGCATGAAAGGCCATCCGAGTCATATGAAGATTCAACTTGCTACTTCTGGATTTGAAGATGGAGGAGGGGCCTCAAGCCAAGGAATTCAGGCAGTTCAAAAACCTGGAAAAAGCAAGGAAATGAATTCTTCCCTAAAACTTCCAAAAGGAATGCATCCCTATTAATCGTTTTTAGAATTCTCAAGTCCAATTCCAAGTCCTACCAGAGCTATAATAAAATCAATTTTAAGCCACCAAGTTTATATTAATTTTACCAAGGAAAACTACTGCACTTCTTAGTTAACTCATGGTTTTGTTAAATAAGGAACTGCCTCTGTTCTTCTCATTATCATGGCTGCAGTGCCTGGCACAGAAAGAATCACCACACCTAGTATTCACTGGTTTAGATGAATGAATGAAGCTTGGGCATGCCTTACACTTTCCCTCAAAATGCCTCTCAGTTTGGGATGGCATCTCACCAACGAGCTAAGCCCAAAGGAAACCAATGCTTCCCTGGCCAGCACCTGAGAGGAAAGAGAATCTGGAATTCTGGAAAACACATATATCATTTTTATCTCAGCTACATCTTTCATAAAAGGACCAATATGGGCTGTATATCAACTATCTTTCTATCCACACATGAATGTACACATGTTCTGCCTTTACACAAACACACATACACGTGAGCACACACACACATGTAGTTGTGGATTCTCACCTAAGAATCTTTCCCATAGCACCCAGGGTGTGCCATATGTAATGACAGGAGCTTGCTTGTGACATATGTGCAAGATGGTAGTGACGATCCATTTTCCCATGTGTTATTTCATATTACTTCATTTACTTCTTACTCTGGCAAGACAGGCATTCCTAGCCCTACTGTGAAAAGGCCAAGAGGCTAGACAAGCACTGCCCAAAGTCACATAACTAGCCAATGATTATACGAGCTGGAACTAGAATGTAGACACCAAACCCAGTGCTGTTGTTTAACTCCCACCTACCTCCACTGCCCCCTTAAACAAGCTTGCATATGGGGCCTATAGACCACATTCTGAGCACTCTGTCTTCTCTGCACTGAGGACACCCACCCTCCCTTTTAGCAACTATTTTTCCTCCAGTTTTTTCCTAGTGAAAAGAAGCAGTAAGCTGAGTAAGAGGGTCACAGGGTTTGTTTGAGTGACCACTTGGTAACATCTGGACAGTATGATCCTTGGTACTCTCTCTGCACCCACAGCCAGACCTCCACATTTCCACCTACATCCTCCCTTTAAATGCAACGAAAGCTGGGCATGATGTTACATATCTGTAATATTAGCTACTAGAAATTCAGACAGAAAGATCACTTGTGGCCATGAGTTGGAGATTAGCCTGAGCAACATAACAAGACTCCCTCTTGAAACAAACACAAGTAAATGGAAAAAAGAACAAATGCAATTGAATTTCTCTAATCAGATTAGTGTCTTCACTAACCATGTCCATCCCCCATATCTATAAATACTCAATAGTAACTATGGTTCATATTGAATACTTACTAGATGTAATATACATAATTGTTTCATTTAATGGTCTCAACAATTTAAGATAAAAAGTGTTGTTATTCTCTCTGTGTTGTAGAAAAGGAAGTTAAAGCTGAAAGGAAATGATTTGTCCAAGGTCACTGGTTCCTGAAGCCGGCAGGACATGAGCCCAGATTCTGTGATACAAGGCTAACATTCTTTGTTTCATTTGGTTTTGGTGCTAGTTAGTGAACCCAGAGCCTAACATAAGCTAAACCTGCACTCTACCACTTAACTATACTCCCCAGCCACACACCCACACACCCACACACCCACACACACACACACACACACACACACACACACACACACACACCCTGTTCATTCACAAGGTATTTCTTTTGCTATGGTTTCAATCTTTGTGTTCCCTGAAAAGTTCATGTTGAAATGGAACCCCAGTGTGACAATATTAAAAAGTGAGGCCTTTGGGAGGTGATTATATAATGAGGGTCCCTCCTCCAGAATGGGATTAGGGACAAAGAAATAGCTTGGCTCTTTTGGGCCCTTCTTTTATCTCAGCCAGTGAAGACACATCACTCAAGGTGCCATCTGTTTTTCCTTTGTTTGTATTCAGTTTTTTGGTTTTGGTGGTGCTGGTGATGGTGCACAGACTGAACCTAGGGCTTTTCTATAACCTAGGGCTACAGTCATATCCTAACCCCACCTTTAATTTTTTTTTTGAGATAGGATATCACTGAGTCACTAAATTGTCCAAGTTGAACTCAAATCTGTGATCTTCCTGCCTCAGCCTCCCAGATTTCAAGCATGAGCCACCACACCTGGCATTCAAGGTGCCATTGTGAATATCAATAGCATACCTCACAGAATTAGAGAAAATAATTCTAAAATTCATTTGGAACCGAAAGAAACTTGAATAGCAAAAACAGTTCTGGGCAATAAAGGCAAGTCAGGGGGCATCACAATCCCTGACCTGAAATTATACTACACAGCTACCATGATGAAAGCAGGGTGATACTAGCAAAAAAAAAAAAAAAAAAAGGTAGACCTAATGATCACTGGAACAAATTAGAAGATACAGAAACATCTCCAGACATATTCAGCCACCTTATGTTTGACAAAGGAGCCAAACACACTCACTGTAGGAAAGGATAGACTCTTTAATAAATAGTGTTAGAAAAGGTGGGTTTCAACTTGCCAAAGTTTAAAAAACTAGACCCATGGGCAGGGGATATAGCTCAGTGGTTCCGGCGCCTGTCTTGCAAGTGCAAGGACCCGGGTTCGATTCCCCAGTAACCACATAACAATACTGGGTGTGGAGACCCACACCCAGCAGCAACCAGTACCACATACCACAGTGCCGGGCGTGGTGGCTCATGCCTGTCATCCCGGCACTAGGGAGGCAGAGGCAGGAGGATTGCTGTGATGTGAGTTTGAAGCTGAGCTCAGGGCCAGCCTGAACTACAAAGTGAGACCCTGTCTCAAAAAAACCTAAAAAAAAAAAACTAGACCCATATCTGTCACCAGGCACTAAACTGAAATTGAAAGGGAACAGTGATCTAAATATTAAAACAGAAACATTAAACCTACTGGAAGAGAGGCTAAGTAGAACTACAAAAGACATAAATGTAGGTAAAGACTTTATAAACAAAACCACATTCACACAGGAAATATTATAAAGAAGCCACAAATGGGATGTCATCTTACTAGAAAGCTTTTGCATAGCAAAAGAAACCAGGAACAGAGTGAAAAAATCGCTCAGAGTGGGAAAAATTTTTTTCTAGGTGTTCCTTCGACAAAGGACTAATATGTAGAATATATTAAAAAACTCACAAAAATCAGACCTGACCAGGAAATTTAAAGATTCAATCTAAAAATGAGCATCTAAAATGAATGGATATGTCTCAGATGAAGTACAAATGGCAAAAAAATATATGCAAAGATGTTCAACATCACAAGTTATTTAAGAGATGCAAATTAAAACACCACTGAGATTCCATTCATTTCAGAAAGAATGTCTATCATCAGGATTTCAGCCAATAACAAATGCTGGCAGAGCTGTGGGGGAGAAAGGAATCTTTCTCCACCGTTGGTGGGAATGTAGACTGGTGCAACCACCGTGTAAATCAGTATGGAGATTCCTCAAAAGACTAAAAACAGAGGTTCCATTTGACCCAGCTATTTCCCTTCTTAATATCTTCCCAAAATAACTAAAAGCATCATACCATAACAATATATATGCATACCCATGTTTATAACTGCACAGTTTGTAATAGTTAAAACTTGGAAATAAACCAAATACCCAACAACAGATGTATATAGATAAAGAAGATATAAGGGTTTTTTGTTCAGTGGAGTACTAATCTGCCATAAAGAAGGATAAACTTGAGACATTTCTAGGTAAATGGATGCATCCTGAGACTATACTCTTTTTTTTTTAAGGTTTTTTTTTTTACAGGGTCTCGCTTTGTACCTCAAACTCACATCACAGCAATCCTCCTGCCTCTGCCTCCAGAGTACTGGGATTACAGGCATGAGCCACCACGCCCGGCACTGTGGTATGTGTTACTGGTTGCTGCTGGAGTGAGTCTCCACACCCAGTATGGTATGTGGTTTCCGGGGATCGAACCTGGGTCCTTGCGCTTGCAAGACAGGGGCTGGAACCACTGAGCTATATCCCCGGCCCGAGACTATACTCTTGATTGAAATAAATCTGACACACATGTAAATATTAAGTTGTTTCTCTAGTATGAGAAACCAAAAGGGTAAATAAGGACGAAAATGTATAACAGATATTGGGAAGGGGGAAGAAAAATGTCTAAATGGAAATGGGAACAAGAGAGGGGTGAAGAGGGAAAGGAAGGAAGGAAGGGGAAAAAAGAATAGAAGGAAAAATGGAAACAAAGTTTTTGAAAATAAGGAGAGGAAGGGGACTTTAAGGGAGAGGTAGAGATTTGGGAAAAAAAGAAGAATCAAGATACATCATGTACAGGTACAAATTCCCTATGATGAACGTGATCACTATATATATATCTAAAATGTACCAATAAAATTAGTATTTTTTAAAAGGTTCCTTCTTAAAACCAGAGACCAGGCCCTCACCAGACACTGAACCTGCTGACACCTTGATGTTGAACTTCTCAGCCCTGAACAAACTTCTGTTCTGTATATATTTACCAAGTCTCAGATATCTTGTGATAGCAGAACAAATGGACAAAGATGACTTCTTCCTAGAAGTGAGAATGAAAGTCTCAGGGGAATTAATGAAAATGATACCTTCAAGCAGAAGGAACAGAATCTGCAATGCCAAAGAAGCAAGACAGATCATGGACACTTAGACGTCTGCAATCATACTGACGGTCCCTGAGGCAAATAAATTCCACTTCACAGATGTCTCCACCTCAACATTGCCAAAGACCTATTGGTCTTCTTCCTTGAACTTGTTCTTTGTCAAACATCTATTAATCATGCTTAACATCTGTTTTCTCTCCACTCACCCTCATTTCATCCCATATCCAAGTCCTACAATGAGTTTCTTCAACAGCTCTCAAGTCTGTCTGATTCTGTTCATCTTCACTGTCATCTCCCTTGTCCCCTTGAGTCAAATGGACAGCAGTAGATTTCTAAGCTGTTTTCCTTGCCTCCTTTCTAGCTCTCCTCCAATCCATTCCACACAAAGTAGTCAAAGGATTCTTTTCAATATACCAATCTGATAATATCATTGTTCAGCTTAGAAGTCTTTAATGGCTTCTTTTCTTTGCTGTATGAATGTGTGTATGCACACATGTATTTTAGTACTAAGGATTGAACCTAGAGCCTTCTTCACTGAGTTACAGCACCCACATGTCTTATTATAAACATGGTCTCACTGAGGTGCCAAATTGCACCTTGTTGGTATCTGCCTTCCAGCCACACTTTCTATTTCTATGTGTATCATGTTTCTTCCAACCTATCCTCCATGAAGACTTTACATACTATTGATTTTTCTGGGTCATGTGCTCCCCACTTCCTACCATTTTCCTAGTTACCACCAATCCAATTATTCCTTTAAATAAAGTATTACTTCTTATGGAATTTTCTAAAACCTGTCACATATCAGGACCCCTATCATATATAAACTTTAAAACTAATCACCTTTCCTCCAGAGAACTTAACCACAGCTGGTAAGTAAACATTTATCCTAGCCTTGAGTTGGTTCACATCTGTCTGTATAACTGGACTGTAAATTCCATAAGGAGAGGAACAATGTCACTTTCTGATCTCTACTGAACGGCAGTACCTAGAACACTGCCTGGCACATAGTATTGTTGTTACTCGACTTAGTTAGGTAAGAGGTAAGAAGAAGATATAAGTTCACAGAGAGCTCTGTGTCTCATTGGAAAAGTCTTAAAGATTATCTCTGAGGTAATGAGGAACTACTGATGGCTTCAGAATAAGAGAGTGACTTTTTAATGTTTTGTTTTTTAGAAAAGCCAGACGAAAACATAAAGGAGGGGTTGAAGTTAAGTTCCAAAATTCAGTTTGGAACCTATAGTAATCATTCAGGCAAAAATTATGAAGACTTGAATTATTTTGTCTCCTGTGAACCACGCATCTCTCAATTCATTTCACAATAATTTGAAGTAATGCACCAGAGGAAGGCTGTATCATTATAAATATAAATAAAATTTAAAAACCAGGATCCAAGCCACTCATGGTGGCACATGCCTGCAGTTCCAGCACATGGGAAGCTGAAGGGGGAGGACAGCAATTCTAGCACAGTCTAGGCGATTTAGTGACTTAGCAAGCCAGTGTTTCAAAATAAAAATTAGGAAAGGCAGTTGTGGATGTAGCGAAGGTCAATTCCGTGTACACACGTGTGTGCACACATACTCACACACACACACACACACACACACACAATGAGAATGAGACAAGTCAAGGTCAAGAAGTCAAAACTGAGAAACTCTGTTGATGAGGGTGAAGACAAGGGAGAAATGAGCAAGAATAGAATACGGAAGCGAGTCAAACTCATACCGCTGAACTATGAATTTGACTCTAACCATCTTAGCGTCTGTGTGAAAAGAAAGTCCAAGTTTTCAATGTAGAAAACAAGAAGGAATATCCATTCTTCAGTTCTGAGTTTGAATATTAGTATCAGGAATGGAGAAGAGATAATAAACTTGAGGGATATTACAGAGCTATAGCAGATAGGATCTGTGATCAGAAGCTGTAGGAGAGGAACAGCTTATGCGGGAGAGGTAGATGATACTTTTCTGGACATGGTGGATTTGAGGTACTCATTAATCAAGGTACAGCGACTCGGGAGGCAGCTGAGCACTCACCTCACATCTGTCTTCGCTGCTTCTCTTCTTCACCCCACCATGCACTGTCTTTCTTTTGAAGCCACACTTGGACATCCCAATTAAGTTCAAGGCTCTGTGCCTTCAGTTTTATAGTCTTTTTCTACCTGACCACCCAAGTCAAATGTGATTTTCTCTGTGAAGCTGTTCCACTTTCGGTCCCACACCCCACAGAAGATTTCTTCCATCTCTATGCTCCCATAATGTGGCTGACACTTAATTCTCCCACAAATATGATTCAGGGAAATTCCATGGGGTAGAATGGAAGACAATTTTGCTTTGTGGGGACTGGGTGTGGGAGGAGTCACTACATGAATCCCATAGTCGAAGAAAACTCCAATGTTGCAGAGGAGAACAAGAACCTAAGCAGAAATCTTGGAAGATTAGTATCTGACAGGGCAAGAGGGGTCCACGGTTCCTCATCTGGAGCAGCCTGTGACGGCCATTCAAGGAGAGACGGTGTGAAGGCCTGCCGGCCTGGGCCCAGAGACTAACCACATGGCCTAGTGGAGACTCCTCTGGAGAGAGGTAAAGGTGGGGCTGGGTCTCTCCCGGCTCAGCATCCCAGGGGTGTGTCAGGGATAGCTTCAGTTTCAATACAGGAGGTTTGGACCAGGACAGTATTAGTTTTATTCTGAGATTGAGGTTACCTGTAACTGTCCCATTGTTTCTGTTAATCCTTCTGTTTGCCCTACAGTTACAAGTGGTTAAAGACCATTAAATAACTGATCTTAATTTAAAACCTTTCAGTGGTGTTCTAGCACCTACAGGTTAAAGTTCAAACTCCTTAGCAGGGCAAATCCGATCAATGTCATCTCCTATCTGGCTACTCATGCCCTGTCTTCTAGTCATATGAACATCTGGGTTGGGCTGAAAAAGCCATACTCCTGGCCCCTCTAGACCACTGAACATGCTGTTCTTACTGTCTAGAATATTCTTCGTCTGCCAGTTGTGCTGCTGTTTACCTGGAGAATAAACTCTTGCTTTCCTTCTAGGTGCAGATCATCTCACCTGAGAAGTCCTTCCTGACCAGCTGCCTTCCCAGGCTGAGCTCCTTTCTCTTGTCCTGAAGCTTCCACAGTGCCTGTTCTCTTTCTCCTCTCCTCTGGGAGGAGTGAAATATAACACCCTCCAACAGACATATGGGATTGTGGGGATCAGGAAGGTGCTTGGGCAGTTAGATGCAACTCTAGGATAAAGGAGCTAGGCATCATCAAACTCACTATGATGTGCTGGAGGGGTGCTGGACACACCCCTGGGATGCTGAGCCGGGAGAGACCCAGCCCCACCTTTACCTCTCTCCAGAGGAGTCTCCACTAGGCCATGTGGTTAGTCTCTGGGCCCAGGCCGGCAGGCCTTCACACCGTCTCTCCTTGAATGGCCGTCACAGGCTGCTCCAGATGAGGAACCGAGGACCCCTCTTGCCCTGTCAGATACTAGCTCTGCTTCTGACAAGCTAGCGGTATGACCTTGGGTCAGCTATTTTACTTAGGTATCCATCTATCTGTGTATCTGATGGTGAGATGGGATTCAAAGGTGTCAGTAGTTCCTTTAAATTGTTATCATATGATTTTCACAATTTATTTATTTATTTATTCATTTATTTTTCTGGGGGTAGAAATCTAGGACCTTGACCATGTAGGCAAGGACTCTACCAATGAGCCATGCCCCTAGCTCCCTGATTTTAGTACTTTCTGAAATACTGGAGGAAGAAGTAAAAGAACTCATGGGAGAGAAGAAAAGGAGAAACAAGATCTAGCTTGCCACTAGCGTGGCCACTACAGATTTAACTGGCAAGCGGCTGTGACCTTCCCAGCCTGGCAGCTCTGGTTTATTATTTATAACGTTCCATGCAGAAGGGTGCCCAGTACTTTACGGATCACCGCACTCTTTCACTAACGTTATTCCTTTCTACTGCAGCCAGTGAGAGTCACAATGAGTGTTTAAAGACTAGACCCATTTTTCAGGAGAGAAATTGGAAACAAAGAAGTGGTTATTCTAATGAGTATTCAGATGATTTAAGATTTAAATACTTGCATCACTGTGTTAGAAGGTGACCAACCTTTTTCCATTCTGCTAGGGAATGGGACTTGGAGTTTTGAAACCAGGCAACTCAGGCAAATCAGAAACTGGTTACCCTAGCCCTCCAGCCCTCAATTACCCTGAAAGCAAGGAGTTGTAGTTGGAGAACAATACAGTAATTAGATCCCTTATTGATAAGTCTTCTTCTTCGGGGGACCAGAAAACTAACATGGCCCCCATTTCTTCTCCTCCAGGCTACAGTACATCTCACAGGACCTCCTTTGGTTTAGTTATTCATAGCTCTAGTGACACATTAGAATTACTTTGGTAGGTTTACAAAAATAACCATTCCCAGACCCCATCCCAGGCCGATTAAATCAGAACCGGCTAGCTTGAATGAAGTCTGGGCAGGCTTTTTAAACTTGCTGGGTGATTCTAACGTGGAGGTCAGGCCTCACAACTACTGAGTCTAGCTGTTCTAGACTTCAACCACAGAGCATTTAGGACCTTGGTTTGTTTTTTGTTTTTTTTTTTTTTTTAGGTTTTTTGAGACAGGGTCTTGCTTTGTAGTTCAGGCTGGCCCTGAGCTCAGCCTCAAATTCACATCACAGTAATCCTCCTGCCTCTGCCTCCCGAGTGCGGGGATTACAGTCGTGAGCCACCACGCCTGGCACTAATCCCCGGCTCTCTTTTTTTTTTTTTTTTTAAAGTTTTCCCTAAATGCCTCTTCCCTCTCCTGCCTCATTCAGCTTTCCAGCTTATGAAACTTTCTCTCTAGACACTCGGAAGAGGCTCCTGCAGAATGCAGAGCCCTTCTCTACCCCTCCCTTTTCCTGGCAGTTTAAGGTGACCCCCTGCTAAGCATTACTGACATCTTACAATGGAATTGTGAAAACCATTCAAGATTCAAAGGACAAATCACAGGTGAAAAATCAGACCCTGGGGCCGGGGAGTTAGCTCAGTGGTTCCGGTGCCTGTCTTGCAAGAGCAAGGACCCGGGTTCGATCCCCGGTAACCACATAACAATACTGGGCGTGGAGACTCACCCCAGCAGCAACCAGTACCACATACCACAGTGCCAGGCATGGTGGCTCACGCCTGTAATCCCAGCACTCAGGAGGCAGCGGCAGGAGGACTGCTGTAATGTGAGTTTGAGGCTGAGCTCAGGGCCAGCCTGAACCACAAAGCGAGACCCTGTCTCAAAAACCTTAAAAAGAAAAATCAGACCCTGAGAAGGTATAGGTCTAGTGCTTTTAGAATCATATCCCCTAAGTAATGGCTGCCTACTCAGCTTACTAATATAAACAATTTAAAATTGACCCAGAAAGAGGAAGGACATTTCTAACTGTGTTAGAAGTCCTGCCATTTCCAGAAGATAAAGCCAAGGAAAAAAGGAGGAGCTGGTGGGGCAGGGAAATGGGGGTATCTTTTTGAGAGGCTGGAGATAGTTGGCCAGGCTGACTGTGGCCTTCGCTGAAACTCACTGCAAGCCCCACTGGACTTTATTCCCTGGAGTCCCTGTCCTGGCCTTTTCCATCAGCCCCAACCAGGCAAAGCAAGTTCACGACTGTTAAATCTGAGTCTCAAAATCTAGAAGGGAAGAAACTTAGAGATCATCTAACTCCTTGATGCTCCCCTTATACAATTCCAGTGTTGAGTTCACAGTGAATTCCTGGACAATCTACTTAATCCCAGAGAAGTTTGGGCATGCAAAAGGTGCCTTTTATTTAAATCAAAACCAATTCTGCAAAATTTCTATCTGCTCTGCCCCCAGCTTCTTCAAATATTTCTCTGATTTAGGATCTTCTACTCCCTCCTAGCCTATTACTTCCCTCTGGTCAGACTTCAATTAGTCACTTATCTAGGTACCTTTTAACATGTCATGCCCAAACCTGGACCTTGGAAGACTCTGCTAATGTAGAAATGAACTATTTCCTCTATTCTTCTAGAAAGGTTTCTATTAACATTGTTCAAGATAACAATGAGACACACATCATAATTTATTCTACATGCTAGTATATATTTTTTCACTCAACAGTACTTCTTGGGCATCTCTGTATGTCAACTGGTACAGACCTTTTTAAACCAATACATAAATATATATATATATATTTTTTCATTGCATGTCTTTACTGTAGTTTGTTTAACTATCATGCTATCAAAAGACATGCAGGTTGTTTTCAACTTTGTACTGTATGACAACATTGTGATAACTTCAGAAACGTAATTTAATATTTCTGGATCTCTGTTGGTCCTTAAAATGATGTTCATAATCCTTGTCCTACTTCCCTCATGAAAGACTAGATAACTAGAGGTCTATACATTTGTTGCAGCACTTTATGCATATAGTTATTTCATTCATTGTATCTGCAACACAACTCCATATGGTGAGTGCCACAATACTTGTGTGACAGGGTGTGAAACAGACTTAGAGTGTAAAGTCATGTGCTCAAGATCACACAGCTAGAAAGTGACAGGATTGGACTCAAATCCATGTCTGTTTCATTACAGCTGCTCCTATTAAATGCCAGGGACTAAGTTAGCATCAGAGATCTCTATAATTCTCACACTTTTAAGATACTTTTAGTTTAGTAGAGGAGGTAGATATGTAAATAGGTGATCACACAGGGTGATACATATAATGGCAGTTAGACTGTGGATAATGGAAGACGGACATTTAATTCAGCCTTAAAGAAGCAGAAAAGACTTCACCAAAGATGGTATGTAAAAGGCAATCATAGTAGTGCATGCCTGTAATTCTAGCATTCTGGAGGCTGAGGCAAGAGGATCACAAGATTGAGCTCAGTCTAGACAAGTTAATGACTTACTGAGACCCTGTCTAATCATCATCATCATCAAACTT
>PVIR01032088.1:0-18937 GCA_004026965.1 Petromus typicus
ATATATTCCATTAAACGCCCAAAGAAATATCCGCTCTGCAGGGATCACAGACCTTTTCAGCCGGCTGGCGTTTCGGGGTCAGCTCTCGGAACCAGACGGCACATGCTTTGAAAGCAAAAAGAAATGGAGTTTTATTCTTGTTTCACTAGTTTAGTGAACTTTAAAAATAAAAGCTAAAAGAGCAAACATGCAATTTATAAATACAAATCAATTTTTAGAAGCAATCTTAGCAGTGGTTTATGTTCCTTCCAGTTTTAACGAATATGGAACATATTATGCTTCCAAGAAAGAGCACTCTTTAATATGCTGGAGCTGTTTTCTGTGTTTGCCGTTCTCTTGTGTCAAAATTACAAGCATTGATCAATTTTTACACAAAAAATAATTCAAACATTAAAAGAAGGGTAATATTTCTCTCTTTAACAGAGAGAATAGAAAGTAAATATTCCAGTTTGATAATTTTCTTTCATTATAAAATATTTGTAAGAATAACCATAATTCTAATTTTACTATGCATTTCTTCCCTTCCTATATTTACAAAATTAAATGACCATTTAATCACAGAATACATATTAAATGAATTTTCATCTATATAATTAAAGTAACTCACCACAAACCATAAAGGATTATAGATTACCTATTTCAACTCCTTTTGAGATGAAAGATCTTTTATGTTAAATGCCCTGTTAATGGCTTTCTGCATGATAAATTTATTTTGTGTAAATTTCAACTGAAACTTAGTCTTTTGATACAAATTAATAATGAACTATTACTCCTAGATACAAAAATTATGTTTTGAAAAGTAACTTTAGGCTCCTTGTGTACATGATACGCCTTTTTTACAAAGTAAAAGCAGAGTGAATTTAAAGACTTTTGATTGGTTTAGACATTTCTCAATGCATAATGTATTTGCTTAATAAAGATGGACACCTAGGCTAATGATGATGAAGTAGAGTCATATCTACTGTGCAACTGGGCATTTCTGTATGATAATATCAACTTAAACATTGATATATGGACAATTTAATTTGTTGGCTTATATAACATGTTTTATCTTTAACTTTTCATCAGTTAAAGCCATCTTAGTCACTTTATTATGTATATATTTATGTTTCTCACCGCCCAATCACTCTGAAAAAATGTATATATTCATATAACTGAAATCACTTAAATATGTGTAAATCAAATATCATTATACACACATGTATGTATATATCTATATCTATATATACTAAATCTTGAGAGGGAAAATAAACTTTAGGCCTCTTCTTACCTGGTTGTAGATTCCTAGGCTCATCGCTACCAACAGAAGGTCACACATTAGTGTCTGAGTCCAGCAAGTGCCTACCTATACCACTTGAGATTTAATCAAGATGTAAAAGAAGAAATTTAGTGAGAAACAAGAAGCAATGGAAATTTTGAATTAAATAATATCATGTTAAATAAAAATAAAGTTGATCAAGGTAGAATGGGATAATACCCATTTTGTAATGGATGCGTTGGGTTGATATTTACTACAGCTATCAGGATAGATATATCTAGTTTCATTGTTTCTCTCCTGTTTAGTTCCTTTGTCGTTGTCATCCTTCTCAATTTTGTTAACATTTAAAAATCACTAATATTCTCTCTTATTTGTTTTCCATTCCTCACAGATTTTTTCCCCTTGAAATTGGTCTTACAGTTATGTTTTTGTATGCTATATATTTTTTAATCTTAGTGCTTGTACTTTGAATGTTTATTTACAGAGACTTTATGTTTTGATTTTTGGAAACAGTGTTGATGTTTTATTTTACAGGGCACTTATCTCTCTTGGACCCAAGTAGTGAGGGTTGTCTTTACAGTGGAGGACAGCCCTTCGCCTCTCTGTTCTCTCCTGTGGCTGAGGTTAAACTGATTCAGTCTGATTCAAACACATACACAACTCTCAAGTCAGCTGGAGAGTGAGGACGATCTTCTACCGAGCATTTGGGGATCTTCTCTTAACTTTATGTGTCAGCTCATTCCCTCTTCTCCTCGATGCTCCAGGTTCTCTGTGTCCGTTGTCTGACATTGTAGATCTGAATTGTGCAGTTGTTGAAGGTTTTTAGTTCTCTGTGTCATGCTGAAGCTACTTCCTGCCCTCCAGATAAACTCATACACTTTAGAAGCTGCACATGTATCATTCCTACTCTCACACTTGGCACTCCCCTCCAGTCTGCCCTTTTCTCATTCTCTTGACCCCTAATTGGTTTTATTTTGTATTTTTTTCCAGTGTTTTTAATTTTAGGAAGATTATTTTGATAAGACTACAGCATGAAGTTTTCTAAACATGAAGTTTTCTAAACATCTTTAGTAAAAACCATGGCATTTTTCAAATAAATTTGCTTGAAAATAATAACTAAAAACCTTAGTATCATCACTGAACATCTAAATTTATTGTCTTTTCATATCTATTATATGATAATCTACTTACTGATTTTTCCCAAATGACAATTAAAAATATTAAATGAATGTAACTGGGAAAGATCATGAGTTTTCTAAATAACTTAATATTGGAAAATTATAAATATGCTATTTGTCAAACATGGCTTTTTATATTTCATTAAAATAATTTTGAAATCCATGCTTTTAGCAGAGTAGCTTTGCAACAAGCCTTAGGACTACACATTAGAGGGATACTGCAATTTAGACACTTCATTCACTTGCATGAAGGCAAGTGAAGTTTCATTTAGTTATTGTAATAATATAATTACTGAGAAAATATTTAAAATGATTAAGAGAAGATCTTAATGTCTTCACGTAGTCTCTCCTAGTTTTCTGTGATATGGTAAAAGCTGTCACAAAAATAATTTATGTAATCTCCAGTTAGTATTTTTAAAGTATAATTCTCAACATTATGAATATCTTTATTTTTAGTGCATACTGATTTTTATCCAGTACAAAAATTTAAAATTGTATACCAGAAAACCAAATATTAACTTTACCTACTTCATAATTTGCAATTGTATGGAAAATTATATCTTATTTTGCAATAATGATTTCCTCATAATTGGTAAAATAAACCAAGATAAAAATGACAAAACTACAAGTCATCTTTAGACATAAACTAGTTGTATTAGTAGGCTTAGGCTTTTCAATATCATTTTTTTTTCATTTATTGAGTTTATTAGTACATTTCAGATACACACTAGGACCACATTCAACATCAAGAATTTGTACCTTTACATGATACATCTTGATTCTCATTTTTTCCATTTCCCTGCCTTCCCTACAGTCTCCTACACTATTGTATACATAAATGTTGTTTCCATATTTTGATTGTACCATCATTTTTTCCTTCCCTTCTTTGCCCTAACCACCTTTTCTCTATTCCCTTTGAACATTTTCTATTTCACAAAAATTATTATTCATTTGTTGATATTAGTTTCATTAGTACCTTTAGTTTCTCAAACTAGAGAAACAATATGACATATTTACATCTGTATCCAATTTATTTTATTTATGAATATGTTCTTAAAGTACATCCTTTAAGTATAAATGTCCAAATTTAATCAGTCCTTATGGCTGAGTAGTACTCCATTTTATAATTATCTTAAAATTAAACTAGTATATATATACAATATGAAATGATTACATTTGTAGTGAGACATTGGTACAAGTATAGTGCACATCTTATTTTTATTTCCCTTTCCCTCTTTCCTCCTTTCTCTCCAATTTTCTCCATCTTTTGGTCCTCTTAAACTTTTAAATGATCTATCTCACTGTTTCCAATTATTTAATTAATGATTTCAGTAAGCATCCTATCTACTTTTCTGTTTACTTCTGTTCTGCTGAACCAAACACACAAAGGCAGCATCATACGGTTGAAACATATTAGAGAGAAAGTGATTATACTGCTACTTTTTCTTCCATTTAGAATAATTAAAAGCTCTGTTTTTTTCTCCAAACTAAAAATGATTCAGAATATTATGGGAATGATGTATCTTCTTGCTGTGGCTGCTGACAGTGACAATAGTTATGCTGGGAGGACAATGAATTAACAAGGGATTTCCAATGGAAGAGCACAGCCTTGGGCTGAGGAGTGGACACAACGAACTGAGTTCGTTCTGCCGTGCTCAGACATTGGGTGGATCTGACCCCAAAAATGTTGAAATGTGACCCCAGGACACTAAGGAGATGCTACTGAAGCACTAATAATCCACACTTAAAATAGCGGGCTATCAACACAGTGTTTGAGTGAACCATACAGTTTTTACAGAATCTTTTCTCATGACATGGTTTTGGTCAATTCCTACATGTGGCTGTGACATTAAAATTATGAGAATTAAGTTGTGTCTTATACTGGTACAAATCCCATTATGGAGTGCAATCATGATGCATAAATGTAATGTACCAATAAATATTTCAACAAATTAAAATAAATTTTAAAAATTATCTTTCTTAAATTGAATAAGCAAAACTTCTACTTCCATGTTGCTTTTCCCTCCTGCTACATGAGTAATTTTTCAACTAAGAACAAACATTGAAAATCCAGAAAATTGTCCATTTTTTTTGTGAACTGATAGAAAAAAATAACAGCAAGGAAAATGAATGGGAAAATATAGTCATGGATAACACTAGTCCAGAATAAAGAGATTATAAATTTCTCTTCAAACTGATGTAGTAATGAAGACTTAATAGGCAGACAGGCTTCATCTCCACTGTAAGCATTCTTGCTAATTGGAAATGAAATTTAAGTTGCTTGGAATGAGGTCAGATGATGTGATCCAAACATAATGGTGGATAAGAATAAAAAGAAAAATATTATGCTTTCTAAGATGACAGGCATGGCTTGCCAGTAATAGAGGGGGAAAGGCCAGTCTTTGCAGTGACCCTTGACTTCACTTAGGACAAAGTATGAAATCCCTTCTGCTGCTCTGAACTACTTACTTTCTTCCTGGTCATTATTGCTTAGTTATGTTTTAGTGTTGAAATCTGTCATCATTGACTTTATTGACATTAAAGTTGATGTATTTGAGTGCCTGCTGTAGAAAGATGGCATTCTTCCTGCACTTGTAGTATGGAGTGTTTGTGAGAGCAAATGTAGCTCCAGCTGAATTTTCTTTTGCTGATTCACTTCCCTACTAATCAGTTTGACAAAGACATTCTTCCTCCTCCCATTAGGTGATGACGGAAAATTAATAGCCCTAAAATGTTCGTTAACTTATTGTTTTTGGTATTGTGAAACAAAGATCTTAAGAAAGTCTTGTAAAAATTTCAATTTGTAATTTAGATCTAAAATGTCACTTAAGTATCCTCTATTGAGAGATGGAGTTCTTGGAAGGTAATGGGTAATGAGGGCATGATACTCAGCAATGGATTAGTCCATTGATAGGTTCACAGATTACTGTGCTGTTCAGAAATGAGGCCTCATGGGAGAAGGCAGCTTCCTAGGGAATCTGTCCCTTTCTGGTTTAGCCTTAAAAATTGTCTAAATCATCTATGTTTAAATAAGAAAAATAGAGCCTATTGTGTTTTAGTGAACTTTTTTCAATAGTACACAAAATACATGATTTGACAATAGTCGGGACTTCAGAGAAAGGTGTAGAAAAGGAAACTGGAAGGAAATAATGGTGGACAATAAAAATGAATCTAAATCTATAAGATTGTGCTGTTACATTGAATTCATTTTTATATTAAAACTTTATTGGTATGTTTTGGGCTTACATAACAATGACACTTATCATGAGGAATTTGCACCTGTGTGTAGTGCATCATGCTTCTTCCCAATCCCCGCAAGCCCCACCTTTGCCCATTTACGAAAGCTTTGTTTACCATTTTTCTTTTTCTTGTCCCTTCCTTTCTCCTTCTGTCCCTCCTTCCTTGTCCCCTACCTGTTTGAATATTTTCTTCTCATTTTTCAATGTCTATTATACATTTTAGTCCTTATTTCTACTTTTGGTTTCTCACGTCAGAGAAACAATGTAGTATTAAAACGTGTGTCTGTTTTACGTACGAGTGTAATCTCATTCATTTAGCTAAATGTCAGAAGCTCAAACCTCTTCATGAAAGCAGGGTACTCCACTGCATAAAGAATCCACATCTTTTTAAATTCAAATCTTTATTGGTACATTGAATATACACATCATGGTAACATTCAACACTGAGAATTTGTGACAAATTCAAATATGACATTTAATTTCCATTTTTCCCATCTATTATCCACCCTACAATCCCCAACCCCTATATACATAATCTTTGTTTCCTTTTTAATCACATCACACTGTTTCCCCCTCATTATTTACATCTACACTTCCTTTCCTTTTGAATATTTTGCATTTCACAGTATTTATGATATATTCAGAACTTATCTACATCTTCATTTTCTCATACCAGATAAAAGATACGATATTTACACATCTGTGACATAGTTATTTCACTTATGAAGATGTCCTCAAGGTATGTCCATTTGACTATAAATGACTCAAGCTTATCGCATTTTATGGCAGAGTAGTATTCCATTTTATAGAAGAACCACATCTTCTTTATCCAGTCTCCAGTTGGTGGACATTTGGGTTGTTTCCAAATTTTAGCTATCATGAACGGAGCTGCTATATATATGGATGCACATATGTCACTGTGATATCAATATTTTAATTATTTCGGGTACAAACCTAGAGGATGAATAGCAGAGTCAAATGGGACCTCTACTTCTAGTTATTGGAGGAATTTCCACACTGATCTCCACAGTGGTTGTAGAGTCTACACTCCCACCAACAGTGGAGAGGTGTTCCATTTTTCTCCACAGCCTCACCAGCATTTGTTGCTGGCTGATTTCAAGATAGCAGCCATTCTTTGTGGAGTGAGGTGAAATCTCAGTGTAAACCACATCTTCTTTATCCATTCACAGGTTTATGAGCATTGAGATTTCCAAGATTTACCTCATAGAAACAATATCACTATAAATATGGTTGGGTATATATTGCTGTAATATGATGCTTTTAATTATTTGGGGAGTATACTAAGAAAAGGGAGAATGGAACCTCTAGTTTTTTGAGAAATTTGCACACTGGTTGGAACAGTGGTTGCACCAGTACACACTCCTTTCAAGAGTGAAGGAGGGTTCCTGTCCCCATATAGCCCTTCCAGAATTTGTTATTGGTTGCTTTTTTGATAATAACAGTCATTCTTTCTGGAGTGAGATGGAATCTGACCATTGTTCTAATTTACATTTTTTTGTCAGTGATCAATGATTTTGAACATTTTTCCATATACATGTGTAGCATTTGTATTTATTCATCTGACAAATGCCAATTCATTTCAGATGTCCATTTTTGGAATGAATCTTTACCTTTTAGGGTGCTTTTTAAGCCCTTTATATATCCTAGCGATTAGTGCTTTGTCTGATGAATAAGTGGTAAAATTTTACCCACTCTATTGATTGTCTCTTCATTCTCTTGTGGTTTCTTTGCTACACAAAAGCTTTTAATAAGGTGAGTTCTCAACTGTTGGCTCTTTGTAGTTATTTCCAGTGCAATCTTTGTTTGAGAAGTCTTTGCTTATTCCTATATCCTCAAGCATTTTACCTATTTTCTCTTCCAGCAGATTTCATATTTCTGTTTGAATATTTAGACCTTTGAATCATCTTGATTTTAGGCTAGTTCATCATGAGGGATACATATCTATTTTCAATCTTTGGCATGTGGAAAGCTGAATATCTTACCCAAGGTATAGGGAGGAAATTGAGAATGAGAATAGTCTAAAATATTTTGATATTCTAGCATGGAAATAAGTATATTCTTTTGTATGTTCTTTTAGTCGGGGGATGCATACTTTATTATGAGCAGAATGAAAATGATGATAATTATTTAAAAAGACAAATCACAATTTAATGAACAAGAGAATTCTTGATCAAAGAGGTAAAATAGAAATTGAAAGCCATAAACAAAAAAGTTAAGAATAAAGCACAATAAAAATAAACATGATTTCATAAAGTGAATGTAAGTGTGTTAAAATCTCAAATTAAAAGATAAATGTGCTCTGTTGAGTTTGAATAATGACTGAGATTTAAGTAATAAAGTGATATAAAGGTTAAAAATGAACATATAGACAGAGTTACCTATCAAAGGGTTTATTAAGATTTTTTTTCAGTAATAAGAGAAGTGACAATGGTGACATTAATATCAGAGGAGGTGAAAATGAAGGTTAAATGTAGTGAAAAGCATATAAACCTTTCCTTTGGCAGAAAGGAAACAATAACTACATAATCTTTATTCAAGAAATATTTTAATATCTGCCTAGTGATTTTCTTTATTCTAAGCCTTACAGACACATCAATGAAAATTGAGATGAACAAATCTCTGTGTGTACAGTTTATATCAGAATAAGTATCATCCACAGGTGGGTAACTGATCGAATCAGGTTTGTTTTTCTATACAAAAAATAGGTCCAGCTGGCACTGTGTTAGTGACCCACTTCCATTGTTCATCGTGGGCATTTCATATGTAAGCATCATTTCCTTACACTGTGTTGAGAGGCAAGAATGGAGAGCACATGGGAAATAATGTTTTTGCTTTTATTTTTTGCTTGTTTCTCATCTCCCAGAAGTATGTCAAAATTCCATCCATGACACAGAAATATTTCCTTGATTTAAGAACCTCCAAAAAAACACAGGAGAAATTGGTGAGATACCGGATCTACAGAGGCAGCAAAGTGTTTTTCATCTCTTACAAAACTACAAGTTACTAAGAAATCACTATTTATACAAGCCTCTGTGCACCAACTAGCATTGGTCATACAATAAAGTCATAATGTAAGAGTATACACAATTCTCTGGCCAATTGAATAATTCAATTAACAGTCTGTTTAATAGCTACTCATTAATTCTTTGTTAAAATAACTTTCCTATTCCTTTATTTATTTATTTATTTATTATTTTATTTTATTTATTTATTTTATTTTATTTTTTTGAGACAAGGTCTCGTTTTGTAGTTCAGGCTGGCCTTGAACTAGGCCTCAAACTCACATCACAGCAATCCTCCTGCCTCTGCCTTCTGAGTGCTGGGATGACAGGCATGAGTCACCACGCTTGGCACTGTGGTATGTGGTGTTGATTGCTGCTGGGCATGAGTCTCCATACCCAGCATTGTATGTGGTTACCGAGGATCAAACCCAGGCCCTTGTGCTTGCAAGACAGGTTCAGGGACCACTGACCTAATCCCCAGCCCTCCTATTCCATTTTTATAGAAATGTTTATAAAAACAGCAATGTATGAGGCCATAATTTCTAAGTCAAAATTTTATAATCTGATGCTCTGAATACAATCAAATATAATTAGAAATGGAGGATGAAGTTAGCTGCAGAAACTCTCACTGATTAAAAACTAAAAGCATTCTTTTATATAGTATTTAGGTCAATACAAACATCAAGTGAGAAATTAACATCTCTCTAGTAAACAATGATGAATACAAATTTCAGATAAAACTTTTACCAAAGAGAAACATAATTTACTAATAGTGCTTTTAAAAAATATCTTTGTTATGATAAAGAACTGTCAACATAAAAGAATTAAATGAAAAGAAACAAGCAGAGTCTGTAAAATAGATGATATAATACATTTTTAGAAGACATAAAGTAGAAAACAAAGCAGATTTGCTAGAGATTTTCTGGAGAAAAGAAAAAAAGGGACTCCAGGGCCAGGGATGTAGCTCAGTGGTTCCGGCACCTGTCTTGCAAGCGTAAGGGCCTGGGTTCGATCCCCGGTAACCATATACAATAT
This sequence comes from Petromus typicus, assembly GCA_004026965.1. NCBI lineage: Eukaryota > Metazoa > Chordata > Mammalia > Rodentia > Petromuridae > Petromus > Petromus typicus. The sequence continues at coordinate 9,734 of PVIR01032088.1, forward strand.
TGGGTGTGGAGACTCACCGCAGCAGCAACCAGTACCACATACCACAGTGCCGGGCGTGGTGGCTCACGCCTGTAATCCCAGCACTCGGGAGGCAGAGGCAGGAGGATTGTGATGTGAGTTGGAGGCTGAGCTGAGGGCTAGCCTGAACCACCAAGCGAAACCCTGTCTCAAAAAAACCTTAAAAATTAAAAAAAGAAAAAAAGGGACTCCAAGTATTGTACAATTGAGAAGAAGAGGAAGAATCAGAAAAGATACTGCCTTAAAAATTGGGGGGAAAACAGACAGTCAAAGAAAGAAAAAGAAGAAATGAAAGACAAGAAAAAATCGACCTGGTCAGAGAGCATGGCTTCCTCAGGAATACAGTAAGAGTTTAGGGATATTTTCTTCAGAAAGAGAATCTGTTTGAAAACATCAATATCATAAAATTTGTAGTAATTCATAAAATAATTTTATACCATCAGTTATGCTATGATGAATTAAAATATATTACTTAAATGAAATGAGATTTTCACAGTATTACAACTTAGAAATTAATGGGAATGTCTACATTCCCTTCCTTTCTCAGCGCATTACACTTTGCTGACAGGAATTTATATTGACAAGAATTTTCATGATACATTTTTTCTTTTACTTTGAAACAGAGAATAAAATACTAGGAGGTCATTTAAGAAGGATCATGATAATAATGATAACCCAGTTCCACAAAACATATATAGTTTCAGAGAACACTCTCTATTCACTTTTCATAAATATTTTTTAGTGTTTCAGAATAATCAGCACATTCTTGACTTATTAACTACAGTTGGAGTCCTCAAAGATGAAAGGAAATTATCATGAGATAATTTAAGTAATAAATCAACCAGTTAATGTGTGACACTAGTGAATGGTTTCCTGTGTTCAGTCAGCCATCTTTGTCACCTGTGTTCAGTCAGCCATCTTTGTTACCTGCCTTGTCAGACAAGTTACACAGAGCGACACAATATGGACTTTGATGTCAAACTCACCGATGGTCAGATGGTGAATTAGTCTTTGATCAATTATTCAAAACTGGGCAGTTTACATACTTTGTAAATCTTTTTTATCTGCAGAGGAAGTGAATAATCCTGTCATCAATATATGTGAAGATTTAGAAAATTGGTCTACAAAGTCAGAAGTACATAGTAGGTGCCTAATAAATGACACTGTCCTTTTTTCTTCTGAGGTAACATCCAGGTTACATATAGTGTTAGCAATGACACTGAGACTTTCACGACTATAAAGTTTTATAATAAAGAAGAATAACAACATTCAACATTTATAACTGATTACAAACCTCTGTTAGAAAATACCATAATTATTAACAAAAGACATACTACTTGTACATATGTGGAGGTCAATAAATGGCAAATCAATTTGCTTTTGTTTTAGTATTTGTATTGCTGAGTTCTAATGTCTGTTTTTTTTTAATGTTGTCCTTTTCACTTAATTTAATCATCTATTGCCAATTTAGGTAGATTTTTAGTTTTTTGTTTTGTTTTGTTTTGTTTTGTTTTTGTTTTTTTATGTTCAAATTCTGGTACCAGATCGCCCCAAATCACTGTCTGCCCTAATTGAGTTTGAGGTCAACTTGACCTCAGCATGAGCTGTGTTGTGATTCCTCCCATCTGTTTTACTGGAAAAAAATGTATCACACCAGATTTATCACTAATGAACAGAGTGTAGGGGAGATCCTGCTTGATTTTGGCTCCCTGGCCTGGTTTAGCCTCTCAGGTACTTGCTTGAAACCATGTCCTACTCTTGAAACATGTGCAATGTTTGCGTCAGAGACATGTCTTAGAAAAGATAGCTTGACATTATAACTCAACTCCATAAATTCTGCTGGTTACTAATCTCACTAAAAGTTAGAATTTACTTTGTAGTTTACAGGCCTCCTTTAAGAAACATTGTTTGGCTTGGAAGGAGGTGGTGGTATTTTACAGGGAGTTTTACAGGAAGTTGAAATCTTGGTTCAATTTTCTTGGAGCTCACAATCATATGTGAAGATGACTACGAGGGAATTGTAATTTTTTGCTAGCTGCACAGTGAGTTGAAAAGAAAACTACTACAAGGGTCACATATAAGCATCTTATAAATGTTTTTTTCATCATGCTTATATACCGACAACCAATCCATAACAGAAACTCTCAACCTCATAGCCTATTTAGTAATCTCAGGCCTGTTGTACTACACAGACATTATTCAGTGGCAAGTTAAGATGTTGGTCTGGTGCTGATGACAATCCACAGTAATAAAAATCTCACTGATGTGAAGTCAATTACAGTATCAAGCGAAGTTTGTTATGAAGAGATACTTGTTATTAAAGAATCTACTCCTCAACAAGACTGACCTTCTCAGATGCTAGTATGTCACAAGGCATGAGATTAAAAAAAAAAAAATCTAATAACAAGTTTCCCCACTGTGGTTTCAATTGCCTTTTCAGATCTCCTACAGAGTTCTGCTTGAGTCTGGAATAACACAGACAGCTCCGGTCCTGCATAGGTCAAAGTGGCATGGATTTACAGTGGAATAATCACAGGCAGGATTTCTACCTTGATCAAATTATCTAGCCACATATTTTACTCAAATCTTCATTCCTCTTATATGGTGTAGACAAAACTTTGAACTGCAAAAATCAAAAATATTTTTGCTTCTGCCTTTTTTTTTTAAAACCAAAAATGCATCATAAATGGAAAGGGCTTAAAAATAATCATACCACTGTATTGAGAATGTTAAAAAAAGTGTTATTTGATATTTCATAGAATTCCATAACAATTAGCACGTGCTTAGATTGGAATTAATATGTGGGTGAGGATTTGTGTTTTCTTTTTAGATTTGGCCAAAAAAGAAAAGAAAACTCCTGACTTTTTTTAAATCAAAAGCTTGCAACCATATTCTTTAAAAACAGAGGGTCAGTAACACATCATCATTTCCTACGAATGAGAATATCATCATCCCTTATCAATCAATTCATCTACATGCTTTTCTCTTCAGCACCTCTCCAATAGGCCAACAAAGACTATTTTTGTAGCCTGCTCACTCATTGTAATTTCCAATTCACTCTGGCCAGTCTGAACAGTATTCTAAGAATTTGGATCAGGGAAGCAGTTTTGCATCTAATATCTTCAAAATAACATGTCTAGCTACAACAGTTGCTTCTAAACTTTTAGCTGGCAAACCTAAATAAAATCCTAATAAATAAAATGTTTCAATGGTGTTGAATAAATTCAATAAAATTATGTATCTTACAAAATAAATTTTAAATAGGTGAGTATATTTTAAATAATTCAATTGTGGTCTATTGAAACTGAAGAAAATAAAATTATAAAAAGTCTGAAGTAATTTTGTCACCACATTTTCTCACAGCTGAAAAAACTGGGAATTGAACTTGATTGTTACAGACTGATTTCTCATGCACCTATTTGTGTATATAGGTGTTTCACTTTTACTTTTACTTTCATCTTTTTAAGTTATAAAAGGAGATTTTATTCTTTCCTTCTTATTAAATCCAAATGCTCTTGGTCAATTTTGCCAGGATAGTAGATTTCAGAATAGCACAAATCTGGGGTGGTTTCATATCCAACTAATATCACAGAACTGTAGACCTTAGTGGTCACAAAGTAGGTCTATACAGGTTATCTATAGCCAGATATATTATGTATTTTAGAAAACAGAATATATATGTAAAGAGAGGCAACGTGATTGTATTTCACCAACAAGATCAATTATCTTAAAGAATATGAGGTTTTTATGGGACATCGCAACTCTAAAGCATAATACAGCCTATGGCTTTACAACAGTAGAAAGCAAGTGATAGAACATTTTAATGGTATAGTAAATTCAAGGTTTAGAAAGATATACTGTAAGATGTGAGTAGCTCCTCTACCTGTGGTTGGATTATATTTTATGTTTGCTTCCTTGTGACTCTTCTTCATCTTTTTAAAATGACATAGCCTATAAATGCAGTAAATTTAGAAATACAGAACTGTAAGTAATTGATATGCAAATTTCCTATATAATCTAAGTGGAATTTTTTAAAAAAATGAATTATGAATATACATCATCATCACATTCAACTTTGAGAGTTTGTATCAGAATATGATATGACTTGATTCTCATTTTTCCCCCTTCCCCCCACCCTGCAACCTCCTACTCCCTAAGAGTGGAAAATTTTTAGTATGCATGTTAGCAATACACAATATTGATTTCCATTTTGGGCAAATGGTTACATACACATACCATTGCTGGTCATTTTTAGTCCCTTATTTCCTTCTTCCTTATGTTCCTATTCACCTAATACTATTCTTCATTTCCAAACATTTACTTCCTGATTTCTTATGGCCTCTCCTTTATTTTATTCATTGATTTATCTATATTTTATGTTTCTCATATGAAAGAAAATATATATTCACTTTTTGAGTGTGCCTTACTTCACTAAATCTGATGGTCCCTAATAGAATCCATTTTCCTAAAAATGACAGGATTTCATTCTTCTTTGTGGCTGAGTAATATGCCACTTGGAATACCTGCCACATTTTCTTTATCCATTCAACCGTTGAAAGGCATCTAGGCTGGTTCTGTGGCTACCTATGGTGAATTGTGCTGTTACAAACAGGTGCACTTGGGTTTCTATAATGCACTGAATTTAATTCTTTGAGGGAGTAAATAATGAGGAGAGAGATACAGCTGGATCAAGTAGTATTTCTGTTGTTGGACATTGAGGTTCTGTCCGTATCACTCTCCATATCTGATTTCTACAGAAGTTATACTAGTTCACTTTTCACTAGAGTATAGAGTATTTCAATATATTCCAATATAGAGAATTTCTGTCGTTTGTCACCCTCACAAATGTTCACTGATTTTTGTGTATTTTGTATTATGATGTGAATTCTCACTAAGGTATTAAAGAACCTGAAGATAGTTTTGATTTGCTATTCCATAAGGGATAAAGATGTTGAATTTTGTATGTATACTGGCCATTTATAATTCCTTTTAAGAAATGTCCGTGTAGTTCATTAGCTTATTTATTTATTGAGGCATTTGATTTTTGACATTAAATATTTAAGTTCTTTCTATATTATAGGTATTGGCTGTCTAACAGAAGAGTAGCTGGCAAGCATTTTTCTCACTCTATTGGTTGTTCTTGGTGTTCTGACATTTTTTATTGTCGAGGTCTTTTGTTTCTCTGCTTAGGTTGATTTTTTGGTATCTGATATTTCTGATGCTATTGTGAACTGAATTGTTTTCTATATTTTTTTTCCTTCACAGGCTTATCATTAATATACAAGAGCACGATGAATGTTTGTGCATTGATATTGTATCTTGCCAGTTTGATACATTCGTTTATTAGATATAAACATTTTTTGCTGGAAATTTGGGGGTCTTTTGTGTAAGGAATCATATTTTCCAGTAGTACTAATTTGAACTCTTCTTTTCCTGTCTATGTCCCTTTTATCCCTGATTGCTCTGGCTAAAGGTTCAAGTTTATATTCAGTGGGAGTCATGATAGTGGGAATCTTTGCTTTATATCAGATTTCATAGGGAATGGCTTTAGTTTTTCCAAATTCAATATGGTGCTAGATACAAATTTATCAATAAGGCTTTTATTAGGTTGAGGGAAGATTATTTTATATTTATTTATCAGCATTTGTTTCACAAAAGGATGTTGGATTTTACTGAATAGGTTTTCTGTTTTTGTTGAGGTGATCATGTCATTTTTACCCTTAATTCAGCTATATAGTTTATTAAATCATTTTTGGATTTATGTTTATTGAACCATCTTTGCATCTGTGAGATGAAGCCAATCAGTCATAAATTTAGAAATGTGAAACCATGCAGATCCATTAAGAAAATGGGTTCAGTGAGTTTGCCACATCACTACACTTCTTCCGTTTTGGTCAGGGGGGATGATGACTTCAGTAGGAACTCTCTGCTTCTGACAGGAAGGAAGGGACATCTTGCAGCACTTGGTGATGCATGCTCAGTGCAGCTCTGAATATTTTGCTCCTTAAATTTGTCAGCCTGATTGAGACATTTTCATCTCAAAACAACATTTTGGGCATCTATGGAAATATCTATATTAAAATTCTAAATGCACAGAATAGAATAATAAAAGGCTTGAGAATGGAAAGAAATTCGAGATTGGAATACATCTTTGAAAATGCCTATTCTAAGAAAACTAATGACTTGTGTTATATGCAAAATAAATAATTCTACCTTAATTTATTACCACTGTTTGTTTCCTAAAGAGGTAGCAGACTGTTTTAATATGTAATCAGTTAGCAGTATCCTCAAACAATACCAAAATTTTCCCCAATGAGATGTTCAGATAAGGATGCTGAAGAAATGTATGTGGAGATACACGGAGCTGACTTGCACCTAACTCAAAATAAGAGCAGAGAAAAGTATTTTTCCACATACAAAATAATCAGATGTGATGAAAACAAGAAATATTGTATTATTTCCTCTATGTCTAAAGGTAATTACCCCACAAATCCTTGTGTATGTACTGTTGGGTTAGGGAAATGAATTGTGTAGGATATAGCATGTGAAATACAGCGCATATTTGAAACTTTGTATATTTATTTGACTTTTATGTACCCTGGAGTTGATAAGATGAACAGCTAGGTAACTACTATTTTGAAATTAATATCAATTATGAACTTGATAGGTATTTTTATGATTATTTTTATAGACCAAAAATTGTATTAAAATGTTTAAATGGTCATGTGGAGAATAAATTGTTTTGTAATTTTAAAACATCAGTGATATAGGGAATAGCATAATTATCTACTGGTGAAAAACTCATCTCTGTCTATTAAGTTTTTATGGACCAAAAAATGCTCAGACATTTAGATAAAAAAATAGTTTTATTTTTATATATTATGGATATTCAGTTACTGGAAATGTATTGCAATCACAAGTTATTATTAGCCATAACACACACAAGTTGGAAAGCAAAAAATCAAAAGCTACTTTATATATTCGAATTTATTTAGAAATTTAAATGGATATGATTCTTTATCACTTTATTGGCAAAAAGTCATGACCATTTTCAAATCAATTAGAGATCGTTTAATCAGTTAAGGTAGTTTTTCATTCACACTTTCTTACATTTGTGTCACAATAAAACCTATTTAACTATGTCCCCCTATACACAGTGTGGAGGCTTGAACACAAACACAAGCGATCCTCGGGCGGCTCCTCTCATCCCGAGATAAATCACTAACACTCACGTCGGGAGAACCTTCGGAAAATGAAGCTTGATTGTCCCCAGAAAGTGCCAGGCAGTGATGACGCTGAGGGTCCAGGACTCGCAGGTGTCTTTGAAGGGTTCACTGGCCTGCGATACAAGAGAAAGAGTCCCTGGCTTCAACCTGGTTGTGTCTAGAAACCAACAGGCATTTGTTTTATCCCAGCTGAGAGCAGCTGAGTTTTCTTTCTAATAAATTTGGATGTGAAATTTAATTAGAGAAATAGTAAAATCTATGTGAGTGAGAAGATTCTGAGAGGGGGAGCTTTGTGAGTAGTTTAGGATAATAAAGTGTGGATTAAGGAGAAGTCACAGGATATTAAAGTATTCCGTTTTGTTTTTTTAACTGCATTCAAAAGCACCTTCTTAATATATGTCTCAATCCCCAGAAATGAAAGAGAAAGAAACAAAGAAAGAAAAATCTCTCAAGTATTCAAGTTTGCTTGCTTTTAAACTTGTGCCAGATGGAAAAACAAAACAAAACAAAACAAAACAAAACAAAACAACAACAACAAAAAACCTGACTTCTGGGGTACTGCCTTGAAGATATCTTATGTCTCTCTTGATATAATTTTCTCCTTTCTAAATTCTAAAATGTACCCAGTGAAAAGATGTGCTTTTGCTACAGTCTAAGCTATGTCTGCGAAATCACTTTGATATCTTACATAAATGCTAATTTTGTTGTACAGAGCTAGTTAGTATATTTTGTCAGAAAGAGCAGCCTGCAGAATTTCCTGAAAATCTATGCCCAAGGTACAGAACAGGATCTTTAGCAAGAGCCTTCGCTCATTGCGGACTTCAATTCTGTAGAAGTGCCGCATCACAGACCCTGTCATTTGGTGAGTCACAATAGCCCTTCCTAATCAATCTTCTTTTATCCGCCGTTAAGACAGTATAAAAACAGGTTACCTTCCGTCAAAATCCAGTTCTTTTATCTCAAAAAAGGAAAACAAACTCGCCATGCAGCCACGCTGCCACAAGGTGGGAGTAAAACGTCTCATTGGCGTCAGCGGCCCTTTCCTTTCTCCCAGCTCCTGTCAGAACAAAGACACAAAACAGGCCAACTTGAAACTTGAATGAAAGAAGTCCGGTAACTCCTTCCAGGCCGCTAACACGCACACCTCGGGAACTGCATGTGTTTTCACTAAAAATTGGAGCCATAAATAAAATAAATACAGGTGAAGTGGTTTAATAGCAATTTTGTTTGTCATCCATTTTGTTTCTTATCACTTTGCCAATGTGAGTGTCCCTTTCAGGCTGTATTTTAGAAACTGCAAGGAACTATTGGAACATCCGTTCTACTAAAAATTCTACCCAGTGTTTTCGATGCTACTGAACATTATTACCAAGTCTGCACTCATTAATATTTTTGACGACAGCCTCCTTCCATACTTTCTTCCTATCATTTTATTTCTGCATGAAAATGCAGGCAGTCTTCTAAAGGGGGACGATGAAAACAATCCAATAGCTGTGTATAAAGACCTTGACCTTTCTAAGAAGTTGAACTAGGAAAATGATTTTTTAGATATGGTTCACTCTAGAATAAACAACGCAGAGTCGCTGCACGGCAATCGCTCATGCTTGCTTTGTGTTTTATGCAGATGTTCTGGTTACAGTTGTGTCAAGTGTGCTTATTACATTCAGACATGGTGCTATTCGGTGTTTCGGCTGGGTGTTAAACACAGGCAGACGTATGAGCGTCCTGTGAGATAGACACCTGACACTTAAACTGACAAATCTGGATATTTCAAGACGTCTGCGACTCACCAGGGTGACAGTTGCACGCCCAGGGGTACCTGAGTGGCACTACATGGTAAGAGCTGACATCTCCCCTGAATACAAAGACATAAAGGTGGGGCAAAAGCATAAATTTTCTTGCCAATTTCAATTCCTTGCCTCTTCCTGAAAATAAGTGAAAAAAAAATAACAAACCAGGA
>PVIR01032089.1:0-18949 GCA_004026965.1 Petromus typicus
TATAATCTTTGCTTCTGTGAGTATAATCTCTGATGTTTACACGATGAAGAAATTGTCTAAAATTTTAACTTCTCAGAAGGTTTTCCAGCAAGTCATACATAACTGTCTGGTGCAATCAGAAAATACTGTGAATATGTGACTTTTTAAAAGTAAAAGTAAAATCACATTGTCACTGATCCTTCCTGCTTTGAACATACTTATCCTACTGTTTTTGGTGCTTCCTGAAGCAGTTCTAGGAGTCCATTTTCATTAGTGTCATTATTTGCCTTGATGTCCCAAATCTATCTGAAACTTACTTTTCATGATCTTTTATAATTTGAGAAAGAGACAGGAACTGTACAGTCTCTATGCTGCTGGAGCAGGTGAGTGAGAATGTACCATAATATTTTTGGGAGCCTGGACTTCTGGGTCTCACTGAGAAGCAACACTCACATAATATATATCGAGACAAGGTCTTGCTATATAAAGTAGACTAGCTCACTAAACAGTCCCACCTCGGCTTGAACTCATGGTGATTTCTCTTTCCTCAGAATCCTGAATATTGGGATTACAATATTTTTTAACCATATGTCATAATGCTACACAAGAAAGGAGAAAAAGCCTGCTTCAAAAAGTGGCAAAAATTATTGGATAAATGTATTTGAATTGAGGAGAAATATCCAAAGGCAATTACTCACAATGTGTCTTTTGCTGTAATAATTTTTAGATATTCCTGTATATTTCAATCACCATATATTTCATATGTATGTTTATGTGTATATTCACCCCTAATCTTCTAATCCATTAAGAATTAAGAATAGGGGGCCGGGCATATAGCTCAGTGGTTCCGGCGCCTGTCTTGCAAGCGCAAGGACCGGGGTTCAATCCCCGGTAACCACATAACAATACTGGGTGTGGAGACTCACCCCAGCGGCAACCAATACCACATATCAGTGCCGGGCGTGGTGGCTCACGCCTGTAATCCCAACACTCGGGAGGCAGAGGCAGGAGGATTGCTGTGATGTGAGTTTGAGGCTGAGTTCAGGGCCAGCCTGAACCACAAAGCGAGACCCTGTCTCAAAAAACCTTAAAAAAAAAAAAAAAAAAAAAGAATTAAGAATAGGCCATTAAAATTCCCCATATTTATGGTAGGTTCTTTTTTTATATTGACTAGTCTAGCTGCTTATTCACCAACATTGTTTTCCAGATGACTCACATGTGTTAGGTGATGAACTAGATGTGAGTCACTATGGAACTTAGAGTCTTCTGGAGAAAATTTCAATAAACTGCTAAAGGAAGATGTGGGTGAAACTTGTATCAATATAAAAATAATGTAGAATAGTAAAGCTGTTTTTGTATTATCTTGCTCTATGCATTACTTTACAAATTACAAATTATGTGTGTACTATCATGTAGGAGTATGTAATGTGTTAAAAGGAGAAGCAATTAAATCATCATTGACAAAAATAAAGCTGATAACCTTTTAAAAAGGTTTTTTTCATAGTGATAAACTCAGCCCAAGAACTTGAGTTCAATTTACAAAAGCTAATTTATAGCTAGATCAAATCAAGGTAAATCATGGTAGCAATTAGGATTTCATTAGAGCAGTCACAAAACTTTAAAGGTACTTTTGATATATTTTTCATGTAACATTTTGTTTGTTTTGTTTCATTTTATTCAAATTTTTGTTGGTACATTATATATACATATCATCATCGCATTCAACATTGAGAATCTGTACCAGTATATGACACAACTTATTTCTCATTTTTCCTTTCCCCCACCCACTCTACAAACCCGCACCCCCTATGTACATAAAGCTTTTGTTTCCTTTTTAAAATTACTATCACATACTTTTTCCCCTCGTTATTTACCCATACCCTCTATTTCCTTTTGAGACAGGGTCTCGGTATGTAGTTTGGACTGGCCTTGAACACACTATGCAGCCCAGGCTGGTCTTGAACTCAGCAGTGATCCTCCTTCCACAGCCTCCCAACTGCTGGGATTACAGATGTGTGTCACCATGCCTGGCTCAAAATAGCTCATTTTTTAAAGTGTCCTTTACATGCTTTGAAACAAATTGATTTTAGATTGTCAACAGAGGACACAGCAACAGCAGAATAGTAGGAAACTGGTGCGGTAGATTAATTGAAAGGTAATGATGGCACAGAGCATTGACCTTATAATGATACTGAGAGAAATGGAAGAATCGCATAAAGATATGTTTTAGAAGAAGCTTCAATAGGGCTAAGTGATAATGTGAGTTCAGGAAGATGAATAATGTAGATTCTAGAATGATTTTGTTTGTCAGCTTGAGCCTTGAATAGGGACTGGAATATGTGAGTGAAATAGATATAGAAGTAGCCTGAAGAATCGTATTCTTCACCCTTTGTTAGATGATGTCTGTCTGACACAATTCATCATAAACCTTCCATGAGCAAGAACTTTCTTCTTATCCAGTCTTCAATCCCTACTGCTTACAATAATGACTACTATACTGAAGGCACCCAATAAGCATTTGATGAATGAATGTATGAATAAATAATTAAATGTAAAAAAAATTGTCTTTTCATAACTGGACAACTAGACATAATGGTTCATAATTGCAAGTAGACAGATTTCAGTTTTATATAAATATTGTAGATAATTAGAATTTCAAAATGAAAGCAACTTACTTCAGAATAATGTTCTTGGATAATGAGAAATATTTAGGCAGAGTTCTGTTAGAAGTAGGACAGGTGTCTCATTTTAAAATAGAATTGGAAATTAACTCAGGCAGAAAATATTAATTCTTCTAACCTCTCTACTTAATCCCTCTTTAAGTTCAGACTACTTTTCGGTGTCCATGCCTCTGAACAATGACTTTTTTATTTCTTGTTAATTGAGTTAGCGAACTTTTGTTAAAAGAATGTCTTCCAAAACGAGAAAGAAAATTAAAATAACTATGTGTTTTCAGATAATCAAATCTAGGGCTTATTAGTTTGTGATGTTTTCCTAGGGTTCCAAGATCTCCGTTAGCAAGATATCATAACAAGTATGCAAGATTTTCACTGGTAGAAGCAGCTAGTTAACTTGTGGTTGGTCCCTTAGTCTTAGTGAGATTAGCCAATCTTCATATTAATAGGGTAAACCATAGAGAAACACAAAGCCTAGAGTTTATAGATTTGAATGCAACAGCAGTCATTTTAAACTTTTCTCAAGCACAGAATACACTCTTTTAATACAAATTCACTAACTAAAATGCAGAAATAGTCTCAGAGTGAAAGACTTACCTTTTGTCATTAATTGAAGACTACAAAGAATTTCTTCAATAATTTTTCTTTTTTGACAAACACAAGGATCTTTACCAAAAAGACTCATTTTGACATTATTTGCTTATATATGTCCATTTTTGGTTCATCTGTGAATAGAATTTTGCATTTTATTTTTACACCTTTATTATTTTACTAGTCTTGAAAATAACCATAACATATAATTCACCTCTTTATTTCCACAATTAAATCTTTAAAAGCCACTATATTTTAAACAGATATTAATCATTTAAAAGAAACATAAGTTACTGCATTAGAAGAAAGCATTTGTGGAGAAGAATCTTGGTAATTTAATTTGGTTTGTATCTAGAGATTACTGTCATTTTTCTCTTTTCTAAAAATAGTGTTTTACCCTTCACGATGATAAAGTGTTTTAGTTTTTAAGTAATTTTCTCTCAGATACTTCATATATGATCTCATATACCACAGAGTTGTTAAAAATAAAATAAACTTCACAAGTACATGTATAAAATCTTCATAAAAGTCACCTCTGTTAAGAATAATCTATCAAACACAGCAAGAATCAAACTTCAGGAATTCTGGGAAAATGAATTAATTTTAGATCAACAAATTAAAATGAATGGCCATAATAATCAATTTATGCTCAGACATTTTTTGGCTAATCCTTCCAATTGTTTTTGCAGAGATTTCTTCCTGGCTTTGATTAAGTTTATCCAAGTAGGAGAGCTTGATTAGAGAGAGCAAATTGGCTATACACTCTATTCCACTATTATTGTTTTTAATCATTCTTCAAGTGTATTTCCAGATTCAATATCTGTAAGAAGTCACATTGGCGATAGTTGGATGGTAAAGTTTTAAAAAATTGAAAAATCAGAAATTCAATATATCTTGTTAGTAAATTAGGCATATTAATTGCATTTTCAGTTTCAAATACTTTCAGTTTACAATGGATTTACTAGGAGTTAATTTAATCATAAGTTGAGGAACATCACTATAAAATTCTGAATATATCATGGGTTGTGTCACTTCCAATCAGACTTCAAGTGAAGCTATAACTACCAAGTTCTTGAATGTGACTTCTATCTTTGGGATAAGTGTCTCTCAAAGGCCTACATTTTCAAATCTGCTGTCCAATGCATAACATTACTTATTTGCAAATAATGAAACTCTTAATGAAATTAAGAGGTAGAGTCTAAGAAGAAGTTAGTTGACATGAAGCAAACTCTTGAAGTTGACAATGGGACCCACCTCTCTTCTGACGTCTTCCATATCTACTCATCTGTGACGTGAATGGATTATCTCTTCCACCTTCTTTCCCCATGATGCAATACTTTGCCATGGCTTTGGCTTTGCAAAAGCCATGAACCAACCAATCATGTACTGAAAGCTCCCACACTGTTAGTGAAAATAAACACTTCTTTCTTAAGTTAATTGCAATCGATATTTTGTTACAATAAAGGAAAGCTTCCTAGAACAGTGTCTTTGAAGGGCATTTGATGAGGTTATGAATTAACAATAAATTCATGAAATTGACTCTGGGTACAGTCAAAATGTTGTCGTGTACTAGGAAATTCATGTATACAGAAACAGCTATCATTTCCTTGGGCAGAGAAAACCAAGGACAATAAGAGAAATCAGCTATCTGTAAGTCAAGCACAAGATTCATGAGAAAACAAACCTGATAATTCTTTAATCTTGGACTTTTGAGGCCCAAAATTATAAAACAATATTTTTTTGTTTTTTAAACCATTTCCTGTGTGGCACTTTGTATGGAAACTCCAATAAACTGACACTGAGGTGATTCAGAGCAAAGTGTCCACAAGCTCTTCTAGCTCAAAATGCCCTCAATCCACTCTGCTGAAAAACGTGCACAAACTGGGCCACGGAGTTAGCTCAGTGGTTCCAGCGCCTGTCTTGCACGTGCATGGGCCCGGATTCAATTCCCCAATGAACACATACAATGCTGGGTGTGGAGACTCACGCCCAGCAGCAACCAGTACCACATACCACAGTGCTGGGCGTGGTGGCTCATGCCTGTAATCCCAGCTCTCGGGAGGCAGAGGCAGGAGGATTGCTGTGATGTGAGTTGGAGGCTGAGCTCAGGGCCAACCTGAACCATAAAGTGAGACCCTGTCTCAAAAAACCTAAAAAGAAAAAAAAAAAAAGCACAAACTGAAAAATTACTCATATGGCTTTGAAATTTCATTGTACTGTTAATATTTTTAAATTATCTGTACAGCATGCCAGAGTGTCTTACAGTCTTCACAAATTTTAATTTTAATTTAATGTTTTTAACTTACTGTACCACTATTTTTTCAAATCTGTGAAATCATCTCATTAAAACAAAAAGCATTATGTACCAGTTGGTTAACCACAAACTATTGTTTTCTTATAACAAATGTAACCCTATAGATAAATTACTACAAAGATTATAACTATGAATTTAAGTTTGTTCCAAGAAATATCTAATGAAGAAAGTTAAGTAGGGAGCAAAAACCTATGGACATGTTCAGTCCAGTGATTTGATGTATTTAAAATTCATTTTAGGACTACAATATTTGGGATATTTGGTCTCTGCATATTGGCATCTATGGACATCTAATAATTTAGTGTTGCAATCAGAGATGTTCCATTGCTACATAAATAATTTTTTCTATTTTCTCAGCATGTGATTTATGAATACTATTATAATTGCATGTCCCTCTAGCTAAGCATCTTCCAGAATCTCTCTTCAAAAAGCAATCTTCTCATTTTTCAGACCAGAGTTTATCTAACCAATAGCATCTCTAGTGACCATTATTTATCTCAAGGCAAAATGTAGATTTTTTTATGCTAAACTATAATACCAATCTTTTCCTTAATGGTTTGTTTTTCATTCATAGTGTATGATTTGTGGCTTTAAGATGCAAATAAGTTTTTTTAGTTCAATTCAATGGGATTCCAAAAGACTTTACCATCGTATAGAAGCACTTCAGCTGTTTCTTAATACTCTTTTTAAAATCTTTTAGAAGCGTTCTGCAAGTCTTACAATTTTCCATAAATCAGCAAGTATAGAGTCAACCAAAACAGAGTCATCACTGGACAGATGCCTCACTAAATACTAGGGGAATTTCAGCATTAACATGGCCTTAGATTGGGTTGCTCTTCATAGGTAATATTCAGTCTTTTTTTCTATGCCTGACTATTAAGTTTTATGCCAACTCTACCTTTCCCTACAGGTGAGTTACATAAACTGTTCTTGTTGTTATAAAATCACGAATTTTATATAAAGCCTTTTACTAAAAGTATTCTCCTATATTGTAACCATCAGCATCACTGGAAAGTAATTAGCAACTGAATCATAGGAAGCATCTCAGACTATTTTGAATCCAAGTCTTCATTTTAAGAAAGTTCTCAGATGCTTATTTTGCACCTTCATATTTGAGACACCACCAACAGATAGATTAGTCTTAGTCTTTAACACACACTTTCAGAATTACATTATAATTATCTTATAATAATTATAAGTTCTTTTCTTTTTTTGTATAATTTCAGTCCAATAATAAAATATTATTAAACTTTTCCATAAAAACAAGAGGAAGATTTTTAAGAAAAGATAACTTAAAAATAAAGCTATGGCTGAGGATATAGCTCAGGGTAATTGTTTACAAAGCATGAAGCCCTAGGTTTAATTTCCAGTACTGGAAAAAATAGCATTAAAATTAAAAGGAGAGAAATGTTCTTATGGATTTAATTCATTGTCACAAAGTATATTAAAAACAGGTTTGTGATCTAATTTCAAATGATGGTACTATATTATTATATAACAAATTTTTGTCAAAATGAAAGAAAAAAAGAAGAATCAATCTCTCTGTCTCTCTGTCTCTGTCTCTCTCTCTCTGTCTCTCTCCCTCACACACACACATACACCATCATATACACACACAACAGACAACTTCTGATCACCATATTAAATCTTTATTATAGACCCTATCCTCCCCCTTATACTATTTAATATCTATCTATCTATGGCTTCAAAACTTGGTGTCTTTAAAAACTGTCATAAATTTCAAAATGTTATATAGCCACTATAGCTATATTTGTCATAGTACTTTTTCTTCTCCCCTTTCAGGGTTGACATATTATCAGTTAATATACTGAACATTTTTCAGCTCTGCAAGTATGAGAAAGAAGGTGAAAATGGGTTAGAGTTACTATTTATACTAAGAATGAATGAACATTCTTTGTCATTTTCCTGGAACATCAAAATTTCATATCTACACTTTTGCTTTGAAGTTCTTTTCTTTTTTGTATAATTTCAATCCAATAATAAAATAGTATTAAACTTTTCCAGCATTTTAAATTTTCTTTGTATTGTACATATATACATGTATACTAAAAATATACATACCTATCATAAGAAAATTATCAGCAAACCAATTCTGTTCTGCATTTAAAATCAAACTTACATCTCCAAAGAAACTCTATGAGAGGTTGGCAGTTGATTTTACTGCAAAAATAAGGCAAAGTTAAACATATTAGCATTATAATATAATCACACATTTTATATGTGTTAGTTGTGTAGAAATTCTTGTTACTCATTCTGAAAAGATCTGGCATGTGATCTTGCCCCCACTAACATGCATAGGAGGACAAAATCAAGGTCAATCTGGTGCCCCAAAATTAAACAGAAAATTAGATACAACTGGGATTCAGTAGCTGATCTAAGTGGCTATTATAGCTCTCCTGCCTACGTGAGCTTGTAGCTGTACTAATAGGAACAAAAAAAGAATGCAGTAATTTGAAACTCTATGTAAAATAGTGTAACTAAATTGCTTGTGAAACTGAGTCTCTCATCTACACTGGAGCTCTTTGGCTCCTGAAGGAACTCCTGATCATGGAATATAAAACCCATATGAGCAGTGTAGAAAGAAATAGTAAAACAGAGTTCTAACTTATCATCATCCACTGAACTTCTATTACAAACATCAAAAAGGTTCTCTCACTTAACACCTAGATAATTTTCTTCTGTGTTATATTTTGTTTCTCTGACTTATTTTTTGTCTTACATTTTTTTAAAAAAATTTCTTTGTAATTTAAAATTTTTTCTCAGGATAATTTCATATCTACTTAAACTTTGCCTGCAAGTGAGTGGGTAGGCATCATTATGTGTGTTGTGTCCAATGAGAGAGCAGAGGAGAAATGAGCTGGTCCACTTGGCAGAACAGATTTAGAATACTGCTATTCTATAGAGGCTTAATGATTCAACTTCACCAATCAAATCAGCTAAAATAGGTAAATGTCTTTCATATACAAAAGAAAATAATTAATTATACATTTATTCCGGTTTTATAATTCCTAATGCAAGGTTTTATTGCACTGTCTTAATCTGCCTAGGCTTCAATGTGCAACAGTAAGCCAACTGTGACACTCAATTTAAAGGAATGAAAGTTATTCTTTCCTATTTTACTCTAATACTTTTCCAAATCCTTATTTAATGAATTGAACTTATCAACTTGTCACAAAATCTGTCTAAATCTGCAATACATTTACCATATTTGAAGAATTTTGGCATGCAATGATTATGTTTCCCAGTAATTTGAGTAAATGTCATATTTAGAGGAAAAAAAAAACTTTCATTCTACAGCTTAACTTAGAATTATTTTCTAAAATAAAGAAGCAAACATATCTATAAAATATCTGCTGTATTAAGTTTTTGTGTTACATTGGTATATTTGACGGGAGAGACAAATGTGTACATAACATGTTTCAGAAGTATCAGTGTGTCATGGAGAGCACTGTAGCCCATTTTGAAGTATGAGGTGTGAACAGCAAATATATGACTCAGAGGCAGTCTAGTGAGTTCATGTGGTGATTAAGCACCATCCTACCCCTTCAAAGCAAAGAAAAAATTTCTGACAAATATTATTTTCCATTATCTTTTTAACTGATGCTATGAAAAAAGTGGCTTTCAAACTTTCAAAGTCTCAGATTTAATAAAAAATAAAACAGAATAGTTCCCTAAAGTTAAGAATTGTTTATTATTGAACTCTAATATCAATAAACTATCCAAAGAATCAAAATCACAATATGAGAATCCAGATAGG
Source organism: Petromus typicus (assembly GCA_004026965.1). NCBI lineage: Eukaryota > Metazoa > Chordata > Mammalia > Rodentia > Petromuridae > Petromus > Petromus typicus. The sequence continues at coordinate 9,338 of PVIR01032089.1, forward strand.
ATAACAAAAGTTAACATTGTCTACTATTAATATGTTATTTGGGGAAACTAGTTTTCCCTTAAAGCCATCTCCATGGATCTACTCTGGTCTCTAGAAGGAATATGGAAAGGCTATTGGATGGTACTAGTAAGGCTTGCCTTCCTAGTTCTGATTAACTTCTCGCCATTTTAGTTGGGCTTTGCAAGTGAATATCTGGCAATGCAAAAGTACTGGACTTATTCTTCTTCCTTACACACATGCAATTCTACATTACCTGACATAAACTTATGCCATTATATGTCCTCATTTTAAATTTACTTTAAAGCTGTAGTTCTCAAATAACATTCCATTGCTTTCTTTTTTTGTTTTTGTTTTTGATTTTTTTTATTATTATTATTATCTTTATTGGTACATTAAATATACACATCATGATTGCACTCCATAATGGGGATTTGTACCAGTATAAGACACAACTTAATTCTCATTTTTCCCATAACTCTACCCACCCTACCACCCCCCCATATACATAAAATTTGTTTCCTTACTTTTTTGTTACAATCTCAACATTTTCCCCCTTCACCCTATTTACATTGAACATTTTCTATTTCACAATATATGAGCTGAACTATTTAATACATGTCTCAAATGAGACATGTTTGTCCTGAAAACAAACTTTGCTTGTGATTTTATTGCTCCTCCATCACATAGTAACTGACATTCATTATGTAAATCCGACTTTTGAAATGACACTTTGCTTCCTTTTTCCTTAGAAATCTCATGGCAGAGTTTACTAACTTTTCACTAATGATTCAATTTTCATTCTATTCCAATGTGTGTACTTAGAACTGTAATAGAAATGTGGTTACTCAAACAGTGACTATTTCTCTGCTTTCTTGAATAAAACTTAATGCACAATGGCTAGTTTTCATGAATATAAGATGCAAACATTAGCAATGATTCTGTTTTACTGAGCAATGTGTTTAAGTAATGAATGCACCTTCTTCATCATTTTTTCTGCCTAAGCAAACAATATATTAATGCTTGAAAATCCAAGGAGGTCATATTACATTATAAGAGCCTCTGTCAAACTATTTCTCTGAATGTCTGTAGAAAGGATTCCTCACTTTCCAAAATATTTTTTAACATACAAAATGAAAAATAAATCATTAGTGGAAATTCTGTCACACATACACACACAGAGGCCACAAATAAGCAATTGCATTCTTGAAGAAAACTAAATTTCATTTGCTCTAAATCACTGTCAAATTGGAACATTTCTACTATCGTAATTAGTATATAAAACCTAAGCAGTTCATATTCACACAAAAGTTTCTTCAGAGTAGCTTGTATCCACCTCTGTCTCTCTTCTACTGCCACCAAGATAGGTCAAGGTAACATCAATATAAAACTAAACTTTTTAATGGCTTAGAAGTAACCATTTGTGTTGACTCCTGTTTTCTCTTGTTTCTATATAAAAGCTATAGTAATTACACTGAAATCCAAAACTGCCTGAGTACCTTTCCTGATTGAAATAGTTTGATCAATTTTGAATAAATTTTAAATCAGGGCAATTAAGATGTCACCAAGGGATGTGAATAACAGTCTCATCAAAGATGTACAGATGACAATTCAACACATTAAAAGCACTATTATTTGCCTTTAACCAATTGCAAATTATTATAATAGTGAGATAATACTGCCCACATATTGCATTTAATATTTGTGGGAAATTATTGACACACGGAAAAAGTGACATGCTATCATTTGCAATAATATGGTAGAACCTACAAAATATTATGTAAGGTGAAACATGTCAAAGACAGAAAAGCAAATACTATGTATTGAGAAGGTATAAAGGTGGATCTTATGGAAGTAGAGAGTGGAATGGTGGTCACCAGAGGCTGGATATTTGAAAAGGTGAGAAGACTGAAAGAAGGTGGTTAATGTCAGTACATGTGCATTTGGGCAGGGGGAATAACATCTAATTTCTACAGCACAGTAGTTTAACTATGGTGGAAGTAGTTATTTGCACATTTCAAAACATTTTTTAAAAAGACTTTGAATATTTCTAATATAGTGGTTATACATGTCTGGTGGTAATCATGCCAATTACCTTTACCTAGTTATTGTACACTGTACACATGCATTGACATATGGCATTTTACTCCACTATATGTATAGTTATATGTCAATTAAAGTAGTGTGTCATCAAAATTACAATTTTTAAAAAAATATTTGATGAATCTTTGAATTTTGTTCTAGACATTTTGATATCTCAATGCCAGATCCTGAGAAATCACTAAAAAAAAAAAAAAAGAAAATGAATATATAAAGTCTGTCTTTGTCTTACATTTTCATTTTGAAAGATATTCCTCTGTGTCTGGTAGTCCCTGAATGTACTCTCAGCTTTGAGAAAGAGACTTTTTAAAAGATGACTGCCTTTCTAAATGAAAGAAATGAATCAACTGTTCAAAAGATACAAATTAGGCTGCACATGGTCTTCACTTTCAAAAAAGAAAGAATGTGCTGTTATCACTTTTGTTTCATGAAGTTATCTACCGCTCCATGAATTTCAGTGTAAAGTATGACACCTGTACAAACTGAGTTTGCAGTTTCTTAATATCAGACCATTCATTACAGCTACTCACAGAGGTAAATCTCAGCTCTTCAAGGAGTATAAGAGAGGAATACTTCCTTGTTCTGCACAGCACTGGTGGAAATTTGGGGCTCTTCCAACTTGACATGTACCTTTAAGTCAGAACTTTGATTTCAGAAAAAGCTCCTCTTTTTGCCCTGTATTTTAAACAGCCATAAAACTATTTGATGTTTCTGACTTTAAAGTCTCTCCTCAATTCCAGAAATGGTTTTATTTCATAGCCTTTCCAAACTATTACTCCCACTTGCTATTGGCTAGATGAATATCTAGATAAACTATCTGAAGATAATATAATTTCAAAAGACTAAATAACCTTTACTATAAAAATCTAAGTACATAAATAGAAGAATATTATAATAAAATTAGAATATGTACAATTTACAGTATTTAGTCAAAATTTTAAGCGAATATTTGAATTATTAGAAAATTGTTTAAATTTTTAAACTAATAGTTTGTTTTAACATGTAAGCACAAAAATAAGAATAAATTTTAAAATTATTGCAAATAAACAATAAAAACGAAAACAGCAGTTAATGAAAAACTCAATATAATAGTTTATATGTCTATCTTCCACTATTTACTTGAATTTAGAATTCTACTTTCAAAGTTTTACTCATTATTGCACCCTAGATATTTGACAACAAAAAAAATTAAGATATGTTTTGTACATTTACCTACTCCCCATGATAATTATAGTAAGTATCTATAGCAAACATATATACATAAACTGTTTATTTTTTTAAGACACTATATAGTTCAGGTTGGCTTTGAATTCACTATGTAACCCCAAATGGCCTTGGACTCTCAACAGTCATCCTACATTAGCTTTGCAAGTGCTAAAATTATAGGCATGTGCCACAACATTCAACTGTGTTAAGAATTTTTCTGGGTTTTTCAGAAAAGAATTTTAGCAAATTGAGGAATTATTCAAAATTTAGAATGAATTGCTAACTTTAGACATTTTAGGCAAAATCATATTTTCATTCACAATATTTGAAAAAGGAAATGAACTTAACATCTCCTCTTCAAAAGCATGCTGTCCCTACCATCAGTAATGTTAATGTCCTAAGTAATCATTCTGTTTCTCATGTTAAAAGCCTCCAGATATTCACAATTCCCTCTTCTTGTTGTCATGACACCAAATTATTAAACACCTTTCCCTTATTATAGAACTATAATCACTTTAATCTGAACTTTTATCAAATTAATGCAAATTACTATACAGTGGATTTGTCTCCATACTGAATAAAAGAGCATAATTTATATTTTTTTTCAAGAAAGTAAAAGAAAAGGTTTTGGGGGGAAACATCAAGACACATAAGAACAACAAATAGTATTTAATGGATAATGTATTGATATCTAAATCTAGAGAATATGCTACAGGATGATTTACTCTGACTTTTTAATTTTTTTAATTGAAATCTTTATTGGTACAATATAAATACACATCATCATCACATTCAACATTTATTCTGTACCAAAATATGACAAGATTTGATTCTGATTTTCCCCTTGTTCCACCCATGATGCAACCTCCGACCTCTTTATACATAAGTTTTGTTTCCTTTTTTTATTACTATCATTCTTTTTCCCCTTATAGTTTACTCCTACACCCTCTTTCCTTTTAAATATTTTCTATTTCATAATCCCAACTGTATATACTAGAACTCATTTACATCTTCCTTTTCTCATACCACATAAAACATAGGATATTTACATATCTGTGACCTATTTATTTTACTTACAAGAATGTTTTGAAGGTACATCTATTTAAATATGAATGGCTCAATCTTATTATTTTTAATGGCAGAATAATATTCCACTCTATAAAAGAACAGCATCTGCTCTATCCACTCTCCAGTTGATGAAAATATTGCTTGTTTCCAAGATTTAGCAACACAAACTGAACTGCTCTAAACATGGGTGCACATATGTCGCTGTTATATGAATCTTTTAATTCTTTTGAGTATATACCTAGCAGAGTGATCGCCCAGTCAAATGGGACCTCCAATCCTATCTTTTTAAGGAATTTCCACACTAATTTCCACAGAGGTTGTACTAGTTTACATTCCAACCAGTGGAGAAGAGTTCCTTTTTCTCCGCAGCTTTGCCAACATTTCTTACTGTCTAATTCTGAAATAGCAGCCATTCTTTGTGGAGTGAGATGAAATTTAAGTGTTATATTCATTTGTGTCTCATGAATGACCAGTGATGTTGAGCATTTCTTCATATACTACTTAGTTGCTCTTACTGTTTCCTCTCAAAAGTATCTGTTCATTTCTGATGCCCATTTTTGAATTGGGTCTTTAAATTTGGATAGACTGATTTATTTAACCTCTTTATATATTTTAGATAGTAGCCCTCTGACTTTTAAATTTGAAAGTAAGTGATTTTAATTCAGTCCTTACATAGATTCATAGAACTCATCCACCTCTATTTGCACCAACTCTGCAAAACATAATATCCAAATAGCAACACCAAGAAGGGCCAGTGACAGACCACATGCAGTGATTATTAGTAGAGAAAAAGTACTTTGACCTTAGGAAACCTAAGTAGCTTATAATATACGAGAGCTGGCTTGAATTTTGTCCCTGAGATATTAACTTTATTATTATGACCAAAAAACAAGACAGTGTATCTGAGAGACATGGCTTCTGTCTTGCAAGTCTACTTAGAAACATTCTTGCAATAAAAAATAGTAGGTGGAGCCAGGAAAGTTGCAGCCAGCACCATCTTAGCCACACTGGGGCCAGAGCCTGCCAGCCTCCAGGCCCACACCAGAAGCATATCGAGGGAATCAGTAAAAGAGTGGTTGGAGCCGGAAAAGTTGCACCGCGCACCATCTTAGCCATGATGGCTCAAGAGCCTGCTGACCTCCAGGCCCACACTGGGAGTGTGCTCAGGGACTCAGTAGAACAGTGAGCAGAGCCAGATAAAGTGGAACCAGCATCATCACGTCCACACTGGGTCTGGAGCCTGCCAGCCTCCAGGACCATGGCGTAAGTGCACGCAGGGACTCAGTAAAACAGTGGGCAGGGCCAGGAATGTTGCAGCCAGCACTTTCTTAGCCACGGACATTTTTGTGGAAAACTCAGCCATTGACACCTCAGCCAAGCAGGGACTGGAGCCTGCCTCTCTCCATGTCAACCACACAAGCACATCTTGGACACTGTATTGACTGTAGAACAACCGAGGAAACACTGATATTTTAAGGGTCCTAAATATTAGGAGGAAAAAGACTTGTAACAAACATCACCAGACAACAGGGCAGGTACAAAGCCAAAAACAACAGCAATGACAAAAACTCAGAGGTGAGGAAACATTCAAATTCTCAGACGTAAAGATCCTCACCCCAAGGTAACACAGATTTAAGGGAGATAGAGAAGTTTGAGGGTCAGTCTCCAGGATCCTCGGAAATGGTAACCAAAGCAGATCTAGTAAAATGGAAATCAAAACTGATCTATGAGATGAAAGCAGAGATATTGGACACTGTCAACATGATGATTAATAAAGCTAAAGAGAAAATCATCAAGTTGATAGAATCCAAGATTGCAAAAGCAATGGAACCTTTTAAACATCTAAATGCAGAGGTCCAGGAAATTAAGAAAGAAAGTGAAAGTTTACACAATAGAATGAATATAGCAGAAGACCTAATTTCAGACCTACAAGACAGGATCTCAACCAATAAACAGGAAAGACATAATTTATGGAAAATGTCAAGGGATAATGAGAAATTGATCCAACAACTCCTAGATGATTCAAAGAAAAATAACATAAGATTGATTGGAGTCACTGAGGAAGCAGGAGACAATACAAAAGACATTAAAAATCTATTCACAGAAATAATGGCAGAAAACTTCACAAGAAAAGGAAAAGAATTGGACATGCAAATATACAAAACATACTGAACTCCACATGCCCTTGTCATGAAAAATCTACACCTAGGCGTATACTTATGAAAGTTCCAGTTATCAAAAAAAAAAAAAAAATTAGAAAGAATGAAATATTGAAAGCAGCCAGAGAAGAGAAAACATTTACACACCAAGGGAAGCCTGTCAGGATCACAGCAGACTTTTCAACTCAAAAAATGTAAGAAGAGCCTGGAGTGAAGTCTTTCAAGCCCTAAAGGAAAACAACTTCCAAACCCAGACTATTGTATCCTGCAAAACTATCCTTCAAATTTGACAGAGAAATAAGATACTTTCACGACAAAGAACTCTTGAAAAACTTTACAAATATGAAACCTGTGCTCCAAATATTCTAAAGAATAGCTTGGAGAAAAATAAGGAAAGTTACAAATCCATGAGACCTAATTGAGTCAACCCATGGGGCAAAACAAGAAACTGTTGAGAAAAGGGCAAAAGAAGAATAACAGAGCCAAGAACAGGAAAACATGACAGCACTAAATATGCCTATATCACTGATAACCATAAATGTCAATGGATTCAACGTGCCAATTAAGAGACACAGACTGGCAGAGTGGATCAAGAAGCCAGATCCTACAATCTTCTGCATACAAGAAACACATCTAATTCAGAAAGAAACCCATGGACTGAAAGTAAAGGGTTGGAAAACAATACTTCATGTGACAGGAAACAGCCAAAAACCATGAGTGGCAATTTTATTTGCAGACAGAATAGACTTCAAGCCAAAACTATTAAAGAGAGATAAAGTTGAACACTATCATTAGGTAAAGGGAAAAATATAAAAGGAAGAAATAACAGTCTTAAATATTTATGCACCAAATTCTAATGCACTCAAGTATATAAAACAAACACTAATGGACATGAAAAACTAGATAAACTCCAATACAGTAATAGTAGGGGACATCAATACCCCACTGTCACAAAGAGACAAGACAAAAAGTCAATAAGGAAATACTTGAGTTAAACTAGACTCTTCAGCAAATGGACTTAAAAGAGGCTTACAGAGGATTTCACCGCACCAAGTCAGAATTTACATTCTTCTCAACTGCTCGTGGATCATTCTCCAAAAGAGATGATGTGCTGGTTCATAGAACAGGTTTAAGCAAATGCAAAGGGATTGAAGTGATCCTTTGTATTTTTTCAGACCATAGTGTCCTGAAATTAGAGCTGAATAGCAAAAGAAAGCCCAGGATCCTCACAAACACATGAAAACTGAACAACACTCTGCTGAGCAACCAATAAGAAACAGAAGAAATTAGAGAAGAAATTGAACCATTCTAACAACTGATAACCTCCATACAACATATAGAAATTATGGAACACAATGAAAGCAGTTATATGAGGAAAATTCATAGCATTGAAGGCCTACATCCAGAAAATGGAGCAAGCTCAAATAAACAATTTAATGATGAACCTCAAGCAATTAGAAAAAGAGGAGCAAGATAAACCCAAAGCTCACACTAAGCACAAAATTATAAGGATCAGGGAAGTAATTAATGTTATAGAAACTAAGAAAACACTACAAAAACTCAACGAATAGATTTCTAGACACATATAACTGCCAAATCCGAATAAAGAATATAAAGAAATGTTAAATTCCCCAATATCATCCTGTGAAACTGAAAATGTAATTAAAAACTTGACAACTAGAAAAGCCCTGGACCTGATGGCTTTACTGCTGAATTCTATAAAACTTTTATAGAAGAGTTTGTGCCTCTACTTCTGAAACTCTACAATGAAATTGAAAGGCAAACAGTACTCCCAAACTCATTCCTGGAAGCAAAAATTACTCTGATTCCAACACCAGAGAAAGACCCAACCAAAAAAGCGAACTACAGACCAATATCCATAATGAACATTGATGCAAAAATCCTCAACAAGATACTGGGAAACAATACAAATAATTGTCCAAAAGATTATACACCCTGACCAAGTTGAATTCATCCCAAGGATGCAATGATGGTTCAACATACATAATCAAGAAGTATTATATTCTATATTAACAGACCCAAGGACAAAAACCATATGGTCACCTCAATTGATGCAGGAAAAAGTGTTTGACAAAATATAACACCCATTTATGTTCAAAAACTTACAGAAATTTGGAATAGATGGTCTCTCGCTCAAACTAATAAAAGCTATCGATGAGAAATCATTAGCCAGCATCATAAATGGTCAAAAACTGAAACATTTTACAGTAAGATCAGGAACAAGACAAGCATATCCTCTCTCACCAGTCCTGTGTAATATACTTCTGGCAATATTAGCCACAGCAATTAGGCAAGAGAACAAAATAAAGGGAATAAAGATAGGAAAGGAAGAAGTTATGTTGTCATTATTTGCTGATGACATGATACTCTATCTAGAGGATCATAAAAACTCAAATAAAAAACTGCTGTTGCTAATTGCCAAGTTTAGTCATGTAGCTGGAAGCAAAGTCAAGGTTCAAAAATCAATTGCCTTTGTACACACAAACAGTAGACCCACTGAGATAGAAATTGGGGAGTCAGTCCCTTTTACAATAACACCCAAAAGAATAAAATGCCTAGGAATCAATCTCACAAAGGAGAGGAAAGACCTCTACTCTGAAAAAAGAGATAGAAGATGATATCAAAAAATGGAAAGACATACCTTGCTCCTGGGTAGGAAGAACCAATATTGTCAAAATGGCTATACTCCCAAAACTATTCTACAGACTTAATGTTATCCCAACTGAAATCCAAATAGCATACTTCACAGATCTAGAGAAAAAAATCCAAACTTTCATCTGGAACTACAAAAGACCTAGAATAGCAAAAGCAATTCTAAGCAACAGGGATATGGTGAGGGGTATTACAACTCCGAACCTGAACCTATACTATAAAGCCACCGTGATAAAAACTGCATGGTACTGGCAAAGTAACAGACCTGAGGATCAATGGAGTAGACTAGAAGATCCAGAAACTACTCCAGATACACTGAGCCACCTCATCTTTGACAAAGGAGCCAAAAATCCTCAATGGAGGAAAGATAGCCTCTTTAACAAATGGTGCTGGAAAAACTGGGTTTTAA
>PVIR01032090.1:0-18925 GCA_004026965.1 Petromus typicus
TCCATAATGGGGATTTGTACCAGTATAAGACACAACTTAATTCTCATTTTTTCCCATAGCCCTACCCACCCTACCACCCCCCCATATACATAAAATTTGTTTCCTTACTTTTTTGTTACAATCTCATCATTTTTCCCCCTTCACCCTATTTTACATTGAGCATTTTCTATTTCACAATATATAACATACAATTCTAGGAATCATTTACATCTTTATTTTCTCATACCAGAGAAAAGATGCCATATGTACCTATCTGTGCCCTATTTATTTTACTTATGAGGATATCCTCAAGGTATGTCCATTTAAGTATAAATGATTCAATCTTATCATTTTTATGGCAGAGTAATACTCCATTCTGTAGAAGAACCACAGCTTTTTTATCCAGTCTCCAGTTGATGGACACTTGGGTTGTTTCCAGGACGTAGCAATCACAAATTGGGCTGCTATAAACATGGGTGCACATATGTCACACATATGAGTCTTTTAATTCTTGTGTGTATATACCTAGCAGGGCAATGGCCAGGTAGATTAGAGCTTTTTGATCCTAAATTTACTTTTCCTCAGTTTCTCAGAGATTCTGAAATTCTAGCAAACAAATTTTTATGATCCATATTCTTCACAGATTAGTTGCACCCCATCACATTTTCTTCAGTCCTATCAAACCTCAGCAGTCCTAAGTATTTGTCTGTCTTCATATATCAATTCCTCCTACTTTCATACTGATCACTTTTCATTGGCCATCACTTAGTTCGTTATGACTTCTCCTACATGATTAATGACCATAACTATAAACAGCCTCCAAGATGCCAATGCATTACCCCTTGGATTCAATGTGAAGGCTATCTAATATTGTTAAGCTTTTCACAAACATTTATTATCCATGAAAAAAAGGCTCCCAGAATTATGATAGTTTTACCCAAAGATGGATTTATGTAAGTACATATGTATCTCCTTGAAGATGGCCACTAGCTAGCAGCTCTTCACATTTAGGGAGGTTTTCCATGTTCAACTGAAACAGGCAACATCTAGTTTTTCTTACTGGGTTGTTCTGGTTCATATGGTAACAGGGAAAGGACCTTATTCCTATCTTGGAGACCTCCACTGTTGTTCAACCTCTCTGCTAAAATTCCACTAGACAGTCGCCTGGAGAAAAGGATGACTGACTCAACTACCCTGGCCAAAACTATTATAACTCATAAGTACAAAATGAAATTACATGACTGTTTAAATTATTCACATATCAGCAATGCTCAACATGTTTTGACCAAAAATTCCACAATTTCATCTTCATGCTCTAAAATCCAATGTAAAAACTTTGTATCTGTTATTGCTTATATTTATATGTTTCCACAATGCCTCATGTGCCCATAGGTGGGGCTTTTGAGAGCACCTGAATTATAAATACGTGATCCTGGATTAAGGTTATGATAACTGGACTAGTTCTCTGAATGGTTTAGCATAGTTATGGAAGGAGATAAAGGGAAGGCCCACCTTGGGTGTCCATGGCACCAACAGGCTTGCAGCCTGGATAGAACAAAAGAAAGCTAAAGAAAGTTGCTGCCTCCTACTTGACATGCCATGAACTGTTTCTTCTCTACCACATACTTCTGCCACGCAGCCTTGCCTTGGAACCAGCCTATGGACTGAAACCTCTACACATTGTGAACTAAAATACACCTTTCCTCTTTTAACTTGTTCATGTTGAGTATTTTGTTCCAGCAGAAAGAAACTAAGACAATATCTAAACTTATTAGTATCTACCTCACCTGTTTATTCCAAGGCACCCAAGACACTTGTGACACAAAACAATTAAGCAATGATATTCTACCTTTTTCTTTATATTCTCTCTGGTGATGCCATGTCTCTCTCTTGATTCAAATCGTATAAAATGTATTGATTCTGACAATTCTCCTTTGCATACACCCTTACTGTTTTCCTAAAATCTAGGCTCTGAAATTCTGACTATTCTGGAAGAAACCAAATGAAATCAGAATAAAAAAACAGTCTTCCCCCACAACTAAGGCTATGGAAATAAGGCATTTTGGAAAATAAATGCTAAATTGATAGTTATTACAAGGCAGAATCTTTTAAATAGATCACAAAACAATGGAATATGTATTTGAAATAAATAAATCCTATGGTTAACAGGAAAAGTTCAGCTTGTGAGCCAACAAAATAAAACTTTTAAGAGTATGCCACATCAAAAGGGATAGGAATATTTTTTTTGTAGTCAGTTTCTAACACTTTACAAAGTTTTCATTTGTTTTTTGTTTTTAAAAACTTAATGAAGCTTTGGATCTTATAGTCAATTTACTTAAAATTACTCAGTTTGGCCTCTAGACTATACTGTACTAAAGTTCATTGTGTTTGTCTCCTACAGAAGCTCTTGCTTTGTGAAGAGTAAGCCCTTTTCACTGCTGTACAATGAGAAACACAATGCTGTCGGCAGTCCTGACAGCAAGCGGCAAACTTGGGCTTCATTCCCAGGCCAGACACTAAGGCATTGTGTAACTCTGCTCAAGCCCCGTAAACCTATCTATGCTTCAGTTTCCCCATGATTAACCAGTAACGTTTAACACTACTGCCACTTCCTTTCTTCAGTAGGATGTTACGAGGCATGGGCTTAATGCATTATGCTATTAAGAAAGGCACCAGATAGGGTAAATAATTGTTTATCATGATGCTCCATTTCCTAAGCTGTCCTGGCTACTAGTTAGCCCCCTTGAACAAGGGCCTGACAGATAAACATACAGCCCAGTCTGGAATACTTCCCTTTCCATCAGCCCATAGTAGCAGATCCCACATGCTCTATCCCAACCCAAATGAACCCAAAACTAAACACACACACACACACACGCAGGCACACATGCCTTGGCCCTCACTCTGAGCAGGAAATAGGAAACATAGCCAGTATGAAGTGCGACCGTACCTTATATAGAGGAACTAAGGTCACAGTCTCCTTTGCCTAGACTACTTCACTGCATCGGTCAATGTATTCTATAGAGTCAATTATGACACTTGCTCCTTTGTAAAAGAACCTAGGATATCTACTATATTACATCAGGACATTGGTTATTTTTCCTTAGCATGCATGCACTACCTTTTACTAATATTGTGAAGAAATGGTGTCCCAACGTCCAAGAGAAGGTAAAGTTTAAAATCACCAGTAATAACATTGTGTGGCAGACTCTGGGTGAATCATATCATCTTTGGCTGAAATACAGAGTAGCTAAACATAAACATTAGGAATACTAATAATCAAATAAAAAGAAGTAAAGTGGCCCTGTATACCAGAAATGAAAAAGAAACAAAAGAGGAATTCACCAGGATAAAATAAGGGCTTGCATTTCAGCCTGGTGACCCTGCAATAAGAGAAGTATATCATCATATGATGCCCCCCCCATGTTTGTTAGGGACAATGTCAGACATGTGGCAGGCCTCACACAACACTATTTACAGTAGATAGAGTAAATATCAATTCCATAAGTGAGCCCTATGTGCTACAAATTAAGCTGTTAAACTATATATCTCATTTTCCACCTTAGTGACTCCAGCCACCCTCCAAATCACTCAGTAGTCCTTCAGACAATCTGAACACTTACCATGCTCAGCACCCTGCTCCTGGACAAAAGGAATAAAAAGCCTTCTCTTCTCTCTACCGCTTGGCAAATCTCTTTTCAGAGTTCTGCTTAGAAGCCACTTCCCTTCAGAAGCCTTCCTCAATTCTCTCAATTAACTAGTCCTTTCTTCTACACCTGTCAGGTATACACGCAAACAGCACTGGAGGTAATACATGTCACATGTACTTTTTTCTCCAACTTTCAGATATATTAGCTAATAGAAATATGCATACAGACCCAAAGACATATTGATCCATTCTGGGTACTATTACTCTCCAAAAAGTTTAATTTTACAGCTTCCAAGAGTGGCTGGGCATTGAAACAGAACAAAAGAGTTGTCTTGCAGTTACACACTTCTGGGTGAGAGAATTGCTCAAAAGCCTCCCACTCTGGCACCAGTCCCTTCATTGCCAGCATTTCCTACTACCATCCTGGATCACAAAATTCTTGGCCTTTTGAAACATGGCATTTATTTCAACTGATGCTCTGTTTTTCATCATGAATACAAGATTTTATTCTGAGCATGATTTCAATTTGCTTGAAGCTCTGGGTAGTTGCTGGAAAATTTTCTGCAGTCAGCTTTAAGATGTCCCCACAGCTACACAGACACTGCTAAAGTCCCAGTTTCCTCCTTACGGAAGTATGGGTCTCGTCATCAAACACCCATGTGCTCCCATGACCCAAGGGTGGGGCCTAACAGAGCACTCAACATATTAGATTAATGGGACATTTACAAGGTAATACCTAAAAATAAGGGGAAAATCACTTCTCATTTTAGATATAGTATATGTCTCCTGAAGTCTGCCTTCAAAATCAGGAAGAAGCATATGTACATTTTGACTCCATCACCTTTCACAATGAAAAAAAATTAAAAAGTCATTTTCTATAAGTGTTTTCTAAGGTGTCCAATGAACAAAACACAAAGTGCTTAAATATTGGAAGTGATTCGATTTAGAAAAAAAATGTTTTCCAACTCTAATGGTCAAAACAGTTCTTCTGAAAATGGAAGCCTGTACAGAATCTAACACAATGCCAGATGTGTTGCAAGAGTTGTCAGAGTTGCTTGAGTTCTGCGAGAGATATGACAACGGTGGACATCTCATTAACAATGGTGGAAAATCTATGGCCTGGGTCCTGCAGTAGGCTGTCTGTATCACCAAAAGCGCTACATGTTTTGCCAACATTGTAAGTGAAGAACAAAACCCAAAGACAGCTAATATTATTCAAGTGATTCGTGTGTGTTTATTTATATATTTCCCAGAACAATCCAGTAAGAAAAGTACTTTATGATTCCTAATTTAAGGCAAGGAAACTAAGGATTCCTGGATGGAGCAGGATTCAAACCTTAGTAGGTGTCACTCCAGAGCTGTCTGTGGGGCCACTGCCGTGATAAACTTATAACATGTGCAAGTATTTCATACAACAGAGCCTGTCACAGCCATTCTGTGAAGAGGGCCACACAGATAAAAACCAAGGAACAGTGAGTGGCAGAGTCTGTGACGGGGGCTTTCGAGCAAAGGCTGTTGAACTCAAGTTGTTCCAAAGTGGTAAAGAGTTCTTTAAGTAGGTCTGCCTATGTAATTGAGGAAGAAGAGGATCCAAGTTTCTGTGTTGCTTCTTTACTCACATGGTCAGGTTTATGGCTAATGAAGCCTTCATTCTGAGAAAAAGGGACTTTGCAAATTTTTCCTGCCAAGTTAGACAAGTTGTGTGAGAAATACTATTCTTAAGGTTACTGCCTGCTAAATTAGGGAGCAAGGAGTTAAAAGTGAAGCCTGGAAGACAAGGAGATAGTGAAGAGCTGCTGGCTTTACCTTCTCACTATTTGCTTCTTTCATTTAAGCCTTTTATTTATTTATCTTTTAATCTCTGGAAAGGACAAACCTTCTCTCTTAAGAGAAGCCCATAGAAATTTCTGATTCTAAGCTTGAGGATAAGGAAAATAGTATCTACTAAATAGTCCTCAAAATGTCTTCCTTAATATATGAACATATATCTTACTTCAATAAAGTAAATAAATAAGCACTAAGTAAAATAAAATGTGTTGAGAAAGTAAAATGCATTGAGGGGAGAAGATGGGAGGAAAATGTATAAACAAACTGCATTAGATAGAAACGCACATGTAGGGAATGATTTGTATGTAGCACACAAGTTTTTACCTAATTCTGCCTTTCTATTTGTATGAAGAAAAATGAATGTCAAACATGTTCCAGTGTCTTAGAATAACTAGAAATTCTTGCAAATAAGTAAAAAGAATATAAACTCAAAATGGAAACCACAAAAACCAAAATAGGCAAGGCAATGGAGTGCTGTCAAGTGCCCTTGACCACCAGACAGACCAACAGAAGACTCCTCCCCATACTGCAAGAGCAATCCACTTTTTGAGGTGAAAAACCCTGACATCCTTTAAAACCCTAGTGGAAAAAACAATGAATTGTTTTTAAAGAAGATAGGTCAAACCTTTTGGCCATTTGGGCTGCTCTGAGCCAACAGATGAAGGCTTTGGCCCAGAACTGTCCCAGGATTGAGGTTTCTGGCCAATACATCACACTGCCTCCGGACACTAAGTCTGTCTTTGCCTTAGCCTTTGTATTTCTCAATCCACATTCCTTTTTGGGGTGAAATACTCCATTATTTCTGCTTTGTTCTGGGCTGTCTCCTGTCTCTGTCCCTATTAACTCATGGCAACAAAAGAAACAAATAGAAGCAGGGGATTTCATGCTTAGCAGCTATAGACATTGGCCTCACAGCTCCGCAGAGGGGCAGACATCTGAGACTTTGAATGGAAGAGTGCTGCTGCTCTGAACCAGACCAGGGGCCCACGTGGCCCTGGGTCTGTGCATCAGTCACCCTTGATCAGTGGCATTCATGAGTCCTGGTTAGTGTATTTCAAGATGAACAAAAAGTGAGGTTTTAAAAGTTAGGGCAAGTCTCTGATAATTAGATTGAAAAGGAATCATATATTCTTAGCCATTAAAAATCTGAGATCTCAGAATAAAAAGTGATCAGAAGAGTAAAATTAAGAAATACAGAAAGGGACCTACACTAAAAATAAAAGTCTTCCCTATTTATAAAATATAGTTCCTCTCCTGTAATGACTAGATGAGAAACCTAACTTTTAAATATCAAGTCTCATAGTATGAGAATATCCAATAAAATCTCCTGGCATGATTGTCTGAAACAGGACCAACCTTTGTATAAACATCTCCAAATCAGACTTCACATAGGTCAGATTCAGACCATGTAATATTTTTTTTTCCCCTAAAGAGCAAAGAAATACAAATCTAATTGAAAGGAAAAACTAACATATTTTATATCAAACATCTTTTTTTATTATATCTGAACTGAACATTCCTTTCAAAACAGAAGAGGACAGAAATAAGAAAACACCTTTAAGTGCTACTTGCTAAAGGCTTCTAGATTTATAAACTTAGAGTTAGGGCAAGAAAACATTTAAAGCTCACTATCTAGGCAGACATATAAATTAAGTTATCACTTAAAAATATCTAAGAAAGATCTCGACAGGTATAATGTTTTCAGCTTTAGTATTTTTCAAATTGGAGATCGGGAGGCTTATAAGCAAAAAGAAGAAAGCAAATCACTTAAAACTGTTTTTCTTCTAGTCCCTAACAACAGAAATTTTATTCTATTTTTTTCACTTAACAGTCTTTAGGCTCTACTAGGACAAAGCTCAGTCTCATATCCCTATTGCCATTAATTCCTACATACCTGTCCACTCCTGCCTTTGCAATCTCCTTATTCTTTTTCAGTCCTAAAATCTTTGATCAGGACATCACCGTAGTCTCCTGAACAACTACTCTGTCTGCTGGTATCATTAGCTCATGTCTTACCCAACTCCAAGTCTGCAAAATATTATGGTCTTTGTAAAGCACATATAGCTGCTGTCATGACTTAAAATCCTCCCAGGGTTACCAACAGTTGCCCAGGTAATGTCCACATACCTTATCTAAGGAGCTAAGTGTCTTTGTGAGTCAGCCTTAAGTATCATATCATAGACAGCTATGTTAGGGAGAAATATTACAGTCAGACAGATAGAGCTGGGCCCTGGAGAGTCAGGCAGTGCAGACTGCAGGTGCACCTGCTGGACTCCAGGCCTCAAGACAAAGATGAAATGACCAGGCCTGCAGAGTTCTCCAAGGGAACTATGATTAATGGTAACACATTGTCCAAAAGATAGACATGTCACCCCGGTGGATGAACAAGAGCTTTGGATCCATCTTTTCTTTAAAAATATTCTTTATCCTTCCCACAAACACTTGTGCATAATTTGCTATGTGAGTCGCTTCCCCACTGGATCAATGCTACCTAAGTGGCTATAATTTGTAATCATCTCAGTTGATCATAATTCTATCCCATGTTGTACCCGCCTTGTGATTTTGTTCTATAACACTTCTCTTGTGAAGTGGGGTCCCTGACAACCCATTTGGGTCCCCTCTTTCCTCTCTCAGGAGCTTTATCTTTCCCCTTTAATAAATATTTCCTACTCTTAACCTCTGTTGTTCCTCAGAATTCATTCTTTGTTTTAAGACCATGAACTCAGTTTATTGGACATCTATCAGGTTGGGAATTCTGTTATTTCCTCTTTATCTTTTGGAAGTCCTATATCAATCATTTCTGATGATTATGGCAATTACATAAAATAATGTCTATAAAGCACATGAAACAAGATTTGACACATAAAATTTAAACAACAACAACAATTCTCTTATAGTTTTACCACTACGTGGATGGCCTTTAGGACAAACAAACCTCTTTGCAGTTCCTGACCCATCCTCTTTCTCATCCCATGTCATTAGAGAACCCCCTTTCTACTACCTTATCTGGCAAGTTCCTACACATCCTTCAAACTTCAGCTCAAGAGTCATTTCTTTCAAGAAGATTTCTGTCAGTCTCAGTCTGATTTAAATGACCATTGAACTCCCTTAGCAACTTTTCTATTCACTGTCAGTATACCACTTGTTCTGCCAAGAAAAGTTGACTTAACTGTCCTTCCTCTGCTATGGAACCTGGAGTATTTGAATGTTGCCATTTCTCTTAATTTAATTTTGAAATCGAGGTGTCGGATCCAGTGTTCATAATATAGTAGAAAATGCACACCAGTTAGTAAGTGCATCATGTTGATTAAATGTGTGACCAAACAAGCCTGACAATGAGCCTTACAGCAATCAGGATAAGCTACTTCACCAACAGCTTTATGTAATCTAGAAATTAAGAGCCATCTCTGACATTCACTAGGAGTAGTATACAAGGCATTATACAACAAATGCTCAGTTTAGTGTTCAAAACCCCATAGGTATTATTAGTATGATTATTACTATCATGAGTGTTTTCTTCACTTACAAGAATGTTTTCATAAAGAAAACTGATTTTTGTGGCCACCAATCAGGGTTCTTCTCACAATATATAATTAAAGGTAACTCAAGGTGTGGCTTATTTCACCACCCATGTGATTAAAATCTGACATGATACACTAAATCTTATCAGATGTGGTGGCTAATGACACAAAGGCAATCCTTTTGATTTGCTATCATAGGAACAATCAAAAGCAATCATTAATGACAATATAGTGAGACTGGTGCTGGAATTTTTCCCCTTCTCCAAGAAGGAAAAGTGACTTGTACACACATTAATCAATCCTAACAGAAATACCAACTCTCTGTGAATATGAAACTCTATGCAGACCTAGACAAAAGCGTAACGGATGGATGTGTGTGTAATCCCCATGCATCCTCAAATCACGCTGCCTTAACTGCTGACAAAGACAAATGTTTCCCATGGTCTAGCACTGAAGAGCCAATACGGGGAGCTAGATGTTATCTCGCCTCACACATCAACACACGCGCCAGACAGATTCTTATTGCAGTCTGTTGTTGCTGATGAGGGAGGCAGGGCGGGCACAGCTGGATGTTTCAGATCCACAGCTGAGCTGGCAGCAGTGGTAGTTCAAGACATCTTCTCACTTTAAAAGCTGGAATTAATCTGAGAGTTATTTAAAGGTGAGCTTTATTAAAGAGGCACTTTCTGACTACTGTCAAACATCACCAGAAGAAGGCAGACTCTCTTGGGATTATATATGAGATACCAACTGCTTTCTTTCAGCACCTACTAATCATTTCTCAGAAAAAAAAAAAAAGAAATCAAATACTAACAAAAATCTTTTCCCCAAAAGTTTAAGAGTAGCATCTGGACTATATTTTATTGTAAACATTTTAGTGCTTATTTTATTTCATTCCCTGAGATGCATAAAGGCACAAGTGCCTTAAACTTCCTTCAAGTTATAGCTTTAATTATATAGATGGCAAAAAAAAAAAAAATCATATAATAGACTGATAAAGATATTACAGGGATCTCACAAGTCTGACATATTTAGAGTTTTAATAAAATGAAGGCTGAAAACCGTAAACTAACCCTCTCCTCTGTGTGTATATCTCACTCTTTTTGGTGTGTGTGTATAAAACAAAGCACCTACTCTATCAGAAGAGTTCTCAATTAGAAACATATAATATTTGAACATCCCAAATATTTTTAAAGGGATTTCCTCTTCTACCTTTTGTTACCAGACAGGGTTAAAAGTGATTTATCAGAAAGATTCTAATGATGCACAGAATTAATGAGAAAGCTAACGAACTTCAAGACTGACCGAGCTGGGACCTTGGCTGCAAGCTAGTGGAGGAGAAAAAAAACCTGCTCTCAGCAATGCAAAGAAGGAGTCTTGGTTCAAATTGTTATAGGATTTTCCTATAAGTAAAGGCAGCCATTTGCGGGGTAGCCAAAAACAACATCAGCTGGACATTTTGTCTGTTGGCCCAACAGATAAGAGATCTTATCATTTCCTACAACTAAAAGACGTAAAATACAACAATATTTGTTCAACTTCTGCTTTCATAAACTAACCCTGACAAAAATTGTGGAAAAGGGTCTTCAGAATGCCCAAAAGGAGTCAGGATGAATCCAGACAGAGGGTAAGATGAAAGCTAGTAATAAATATGGCTAGAATTATCCCGAACAAACATGTTTTGGCCTAGTAGAGCCTGTGCACTGTTACTTATTGGTCAGCTCACTGATTGCATATGCATTTCCTTCTTCCTTTCCATGTTTCTGTCAATAAATTGTTGCATGTTAAGAAGATGCAGACTGGCTGTGCATGTGAAGGAGGTAAGTATCTGACAGCTCTTATATTCCCACTTGACTATTCTCTCTTTCCTTTCAGCTTTAACTTCTTGCATGAGGAAAGTGGGGCAGGGCACACTTGGAACTCCGTGCAGCACCTAGCTTTTGTTAATTTATAACAAAAGCACAGTGGGGTAGAGTCTGGGCTATTGTCTGCCGCTAGAAACATAGACGCAAATTCCCTCAAACTCCTCAAAGGTAAGTGACTAGGGTTTTGTTGTGTGTTGCTTTGTTTTAAATAAAACCACTCTTGTGTTCAACACGTTTTATCTAAGTAATGTATAATCCATCTGGTCATCGTTTTCTAATTAGTGTATCACACCATAATCATGAAGCAACAGTTTCAACAACAAAAAAACTACTCATCTGGAAGACAAAGGCAAAAATAGAGCATTCGTTTTTATGACTAGCAAAAATAAAGGTAAGAAATAAAACTACTCCTCAGCAAACAAATTCAGTTTTCCCAAGAGAAAAGCATCTAAAGGCTTGCCAGAGACCGTGTGTTCAAGAATAGATTGTGAAGGAAAGGGAGTAGAAAGGAAGTGATTAGATAAAGGCATATGTTTATAAAAAGACAGTCACATTATACCTCATTTTTTGGTGAATTAGTGGAAATAATTTAGGATATTCTGCACAAACATGTCCTGAAAAGGCTCTATAGCTCCATGGCTGTCCAGAAGTGAAAAGGGGGATACTCGTGATTCTTTGACTGTAGTGTAAATATCAATTTCATAATTACACTAATAAAATGATCCTCAGGGACATGTTCATGAATAAATTAGGCACATGCTTTCTAGAGATAAAATATTCAGGTACAAAAAGTATATTAGGGAATATCAGGGCCTATAGGAGAAAAGAAAAAGCAAGGAAAATAAAAGATCACAATAAAATAACAACAACAAAAAAAAATGCAAGAGCTTTCTGTAAAAATCCTAGATAAAGAATTTTAATCTTGGGGCTGGGGATTTGGCTCAGTGGTTCTGGTGTCTGTCTTGCCAGCACGAGGACTCGAGTTTGATCCCCGGTAACCACATACAATACTGGGCATGGAGAATCACACCCAGCAGCAATCAGTACCACATACCACTGTGCCAGGCATGATGGCTCACGCCTGTAATCCCAGCACTTGAGAGGCAGAGGCAGGAGAATTGCTATGATATGAGTTTGAGGCTGAGCTCAGGGCCAGCCTGAACTACTAAGCAAGACCCTGTCTCAAAAAAATCAAGAATTTTAGTCTTAACAAATCTAGGATGTATTAAATTAAGGTCTCACTGCCCCATTATCTGAAAGCAAAGAGATCAAGTAGAGAATTAAAATCTTCACTGAGATTACCTGAACCAACAGGATTTCCAATATAAATGCTGTATGTAATGAAGACAACAGCTCTCTCTTCAATGCTATCATTTGTAAATTTCTTACAAATTGCGTATTTTTCTCCTTCAGAGGAATATGAAAGATATATATTAAAACGAGATATTTTTAAGTGATGCATTATATAGTGTTTAATCATATATTTATATTCCTTATTACATGTTTTTATTATAAGCTACATCCAGACCTTCACAGAAAGAAGTAAATAATGAATTGCCAAAACAGTAAAGAGACACAGAAAAGAGTTATTTCTCATTCAACTCAAGTTAAGGTAAGGATTTTAAACTTTCAAGGACCAAGAATGAGAAGTACAAGAGAGTTAAACGAGCACACCACAAAGAGTAGACTAAATCATATGACACACTGACCTGGAAATTTGAATATCAACTTCTAAAACCAGCCCAGGAATATATACCTGTAATCCTAGCCCTGGAGGCTGAAGAAAGAGGATCAAAAGTTTAAGCAATCTTGAGCAATTTATCAAGACCTGCTTCAAAAAATAAAATAAATTAAAACAATATAAAGAGTAAAAGCTCTGGGTTAAATTTCTACTACTAAAAAAAAAAAATCTAACTAATAATTAATTGTACTTTAAATATGTATACACTTCAGGTTTTGGTCTTTTGGTTTGTTCATTTTTATTTTTGGTTTGTTTTGTTTTGTTTTTTGAGACAGGGTCTTGCTTTGTAGTTCAGGCTATGCCTAAATTCACTATGCAGCCCAGGCAAACCTGGAACTCACAGCCATCCTCCTGCCTCTGCCTCTGAAGTGCTGGGATTACAGGCGTGAGCCACCACACCCAGCACTGTGGTATGTGATACTGATTGCTGGGGGGCGTGAGTCTCCATGCCCAGTATGGTATGTGGTTATGAACCCGGGTCCTTGCGCTTGCAAGGGAGGCACTGGAACCACTGAGCTAAGTCCCCAGCCCTACACTTCAGTTTTAACACAATTCCTAACAACTTACGTGACTGTTAACCTTGATTTTCAACTTGACTGAACTGAGAAACGCCCAGGAAATTAGCAAAACAAGCTTCTGTGTGTGTCATGAAAGTATTTCCAGAGACAACCGGCACATGTGGGACAGCACTGAGGGAGGAACCAGCCCTGAATGTGGATGGCATTATACAATAGGGTGAAGGCAAGTTGGAACCAAAGTAGGACGAAGAGCATCCCATCAGCACAGGCTCCCTCCCTCCACTCTCTGACTGTCAGAAGTGAGCAGACTTCCTCCACCAAGCCCTTGTTCTGTGATATTTCTCTCTTACTGCAGACATGAAAGCTATAGAGCCAAGTGACCCCAGACTGAAACAGTGAGCCAAACACACTTTGCTCCTTTAAATTGAATTCTTGATATTTTATCATAGGAACAAAAAACCAACAAGCTTATCATTCCTATACTTTCTGGTTACAAAACAGTGTAGCAATTAGCAGACATGCTAAACTTCTAAGACTTCTGCCTAAACTAGTAAAGTATTTCAGGATACAATGATATCCTATATTGTGGCTGGGGACATCATTACTAAAGACATACAAACAAAAAGAATGAGAAAAAAATCAAGATATTTCTCCACCTTCCAATTTTCAAGGTCAATGGAGGCAAGCAGCATCCCTGGAACAAGATTCACAGTCTATTGCATAGCTTCTCCAACTGTGGGGTCCAAAAGAAGCTCCTTCTCTTTGTTCTTTTGACACAAAGTACAGTGTCTTGGTACCTTGTCTATAGCTTTGTAAATACAATTCACATTAGTCGATTTTCCTCTGGTTACTAAACATTGTACCTGTCTCTAGCTGAAGAGCCTTCCTACTGACAGAAAGGAAATGAAAAGGAATCAAAGGTGAGACCCAGATTTGGGACTTTAACAACAAAAGAATTAAAGTTTGGAGGTAGAGGGACAGCAAAGAATATGAGTTTGGTTGTAGAAGCATATGACATGCTTATTATAAAATATTCATGTGAATCTGTCAGTTACAAAAACTGATAATTAAGTCTGAAGCTCTACAAAGAGGTCATAGTTTAAAATGACCCCACTGGACGGTTTTTAAAGGCTTGTATGAGAGAATTAGCATGTATGAGAGAATTAGCGTGTATAGAGTCTGAGTTTTTTGGTATTCTAACATAGAAACACTTCACATAGGCAGAATAAAGTTCAAATTATTAAAGTAAGAAATGTAAAAAATAGTTGTTGCTCATGCCTTTAAATTTTAGTCTTAGAAATTCCATTACTCAAGTTATAAACCTACTAAATTCAATTCTGATAGGGACTCTGATTACCACTTAGCTCCAACAAAATTAGACTCCCTTTAAAATTTTAACTTACATTTATAACCTAATATATTCAATTTTTCTTTTTAAGGCACTTTAAACACTTTACATACAATATGTTTCCATGTACAGTACTAAATTTTTATAATTCCAATAAACTGAAGTGAGAACTTAGTGAAATTTAAATTCTCAAACATTCTAGTTACAAAAATATTTATATTGACAATCACAACTCTAAATCAATCAATGTGATAATTGAACCCACTACCAAAATATCAAAGTATCAACAACAGACACACAAGTATTTCATGATTTCTGTACAAATTTGTAAATTTCAACCAAAGAACAGGGTCTCGCTTTGTAGTTCCGGCTGGCCCTGAGCTCAGCCTCCAACTCACATCACAGCAATCCTCCTGCCTCTGACTCCCGAGTGCTGGGATTACAGGCGTGAGCCACCACGCCCGGCACTGTGGTATGCTGCTGGGCGTGAGTCTCCACACCCAGTATTGTATGTGGTTAACCAGGGATCAAACCCTGGTCCTTATGCTTGCAAGCCAGGAGCCGGAACCAGTGAGCTAAATTCCCCACCCTCAACCAAAGAATTTTGACAGCAAGTCATAATTTGGATTCTTCTCTGTCACACTAACCAGTAATGTGAAGAATATTTTTCAAATCTCTTTAATGGAAATAGCATGCCTCAAACAGAACTTAGTATTGTGGCATGTGCCCTAGATTCAAGTAACAATCTTTCCTGAAATTTGAGTCTGCAACATTTTTCCTAGTTTGTACCTAAATCATACAGTAAGGATACCTTCCTGAATTTTGTATTTCTTTGGCAATTTAAAGTATTCCTGTCTAGCTGGTGAGGGACATGGAAGTTAGTATTGTGTATTAACTGTCTTCTCTGCTCAAAAACCAATTGCTTCACTGCACTGTATTCTCTTTAGTCTCCTAAACAAAATTGCTCACATAGTCCTCTTCTCCCTCTCCTGCACCAAAATTCCCATCGCTTCTTCTCCATAAACATGTATCTTGCTATTTCTGCTAGCCTGGAGAAAAGGAGAGAGAAGAGAAAGGAAAAGAAGGAGGTATGAAAGGGGAGGAAAAAAGGGAAAGGACAGAGGAAAGAAAAAGAAAAAACAGATTAACAAAAAAAGGTAGAGAAAAATCATGATACCAAATGAGTCTCTGAAAAAACAAAACAATACAAACTTTTAGTTAAATGAACTAACAAGAGAGAAAAGACTCAAATCAATAAAATCAGAAAGACATTAATGTTAATTTTACAGAAATAAAATGGATAAGCAACTATAGACAAGTGTACTCCAACAAACTGTGAAACCTACATGAAAAGGAAAAAGAAACACAAGCCAATCAAGACTGGATCAGGAAGAAAATGGAAATACACATAGAACAGTAAAAAGACTAACTGTAGTCAAAAACTGCCTGACAAAAAATCCAGCTTTTCTGAAATTCTGCTAAATAAAGAACCGACATCATTCCTTCTCAAATTTTCCCCAAAATTAAAGAACATTCCTAACACATTCAATGATGTTAGTATAACCTTGATACCAAAGCCAGATAAGGAAATAATATGGAAAGAAAACTGCTATACAATGGCTTTTTTGAACACTGACACAAAACCTTACAAAACCAAATTAGAAAATCAAATTCACAGGCATAATTTATAGAATTATATGCTTCCACCAAATGGGATTTATTCCTAGAAGGCAAGAATAATTCAATATATAAAAATCTATAAATGTAACACCGCAATAACAAAACGAAGGATTAAAAGCTACATTATTGAACTGATACAAAAAAATTAACAAAACTCAACACCTGGGGCCAGCAATTTAGCTCAGTGGTTCCAGCGAAAGAACCAGGGTTCAATCCTGGGTTAACCACATACAACACTGGGTGTGGAGACTCATGCCCAGCAGCAATCAGTACCACATACCACAGTGCTGGGCGTGGTGGCTCACGCCTGTAATCCCAGCACTCAGGAGGCAGAAGCAGGAGGATTGCTGTGATGTGAGTTTGAGGCTGAGCTCTGGACCAGCCTGAACCACAAAAAAAAAAAAAAAAAAAAAAAAAAAAAAAAAAAAAAAAAAAGTGAGATCCTGTCTCAAAAAAAAAAAAAAACTCAACACCTTTAATGATTAAAAGAGAAACTATGGCAACATAATAAGAGCTATAATGAAAAAGCCAAAGTGACTAACGTAACAGTGAAAACTGAAAACTCCTAAGATCAGGAAAAAGTGAAGAAAATATACTCTTACTCTTATTGAACAGGTAACTAGTAGCTCTAATGCTAGAATAATTAGGCAAGAAAAAGAAGCCAAAAGCATACAAATTATAAATAAAATTATCTCTTTGCAGACAATACAATCTTACATATTAAAATTCCTACATATTTAAGAAACAACACCCCCCCAAAAAACACGACTATGGCCAATAAAAAAATTCCACAAAGTCAACATACAAATCAGTTGCATATTTGGACACTAGAAATGAAGAATCTGAAAAGGAAACTATGAAAGCAGTTCCATCTATAATAGCATATAAAATGATAAAATGAATAAGAATTAATCTAACAAATGAATAAGAATCAATCTAGATTAATAAGAATTAATCTAACAGACTTGTAAATGAAAACTATAAAACTTTGCCACAGCCTAATGTGGTGGTACACACCTGTGGCCCCAGCTACTTGGGAGGCCAGGGCAGGATTGTAAATTCGAGGCCAGACTGAGCAATTTAGCAAATCCTTACCTCAAAATAAAAAATAAAGAACTGGGCATGAAGGTCAGTGGTACAGTTCCCCTAGATTTGATCCACAAATGTATTACCAAAAAACACTGCCGAAAGAAATGAAAGAAAACAAGAAAATGGAAACAATTCCATGTTTACTGAATAAAAATCATTAATCTGTCAATCATTAATCTGACCTACAGATTCAAGGTAACCCATATAAAAATTTCTGTATTTCTGCAACAATAGAAAATCCACACTAAAATTTATATGAAAACTCAAGGACCCATAAACAAAACAATTTGAAAATTGAAAACAAAGCTAGAAGATCTAGCTTCCTGAATTTGAAACAAAGCTGGAAGTAATCAACCTAGTGTGCTGCTAACATAAAGACAGACATTAGACCAATGCAACAGAACACAAAAACTAGAAATAATACTTCACTTATTATATTATAGTCAAAGAAGGGTATTAAGGATACCAAGATGGTCAATAGTGACGGAGCCGGCCATTACCTGTTGAACAGTTTCTGAATGGGGGAGTGGGGATTGAGAAAAAAAAGACAGACAAGAGATAGAGTTGGGAGGACACCCAGCAATGCTGAGAGCGGAGTGCTCTCAGTGCTGAATGCACTGAGTTTATTTTTCTCTTGGCCTTTTATACAACAAACATAACAAAGAGTATTTTTTGTAACAAACTTTTATCGGCCACGCCTTTTTTTATCGCCCACTTTCGGGTCTTAATTAATTCTTGTTTTTAGTCAATACTCAGCAAAAGGTAACATCTGCTGCAGACAGAACTTGCTCTTTACAAAGGAGGTTACAAATCAACTTTGCTTATCGCTTTCCACATCTCTCCCTTCTTTATATAATTTATAAATGCAAGACAACTGTGTCTGTTTTAGGCGACAGGTTTTAAGGTGAGTTTTTATTAGTTATCAAGCCATGAGTATTTACACACTTAGGCTTTGTTCTAGGTTGGTAATTTTTTGTATTTTTTTTAATCTGTCATTGACTATCAGCCTCTGTAAAGAAGAGGGTTATACAATAGGCTTTGAAGGGAGAGCTTGTAACCATAAGTCATGAATTTTGCTGTCATGAGCTTTTATTAAAGAGCTTAGTGCTAATTTTATGAGCATAGGAAGAATTACACAGCTTAAAAACAAAATTTTTTTAGTAACAATCAGGATGAGTAGCTGGGTGAAAGATGACATAGCAGGCAAGGCCTTTTTTAATTGTTTAATGAATCTTTGTGTAGCCTGTGCTGTGATAAATGGGGGGGGGGGTGTCCACCACATTGAAGATTTAAAACGTTTTAAAATGACAGACAGTAAGAGTACAACTTGTATAATTTACATGAAATTTTTGTCCTCGATTATAGGTAACTTGAATGTTTTTTACCAGCAACATGTGTGGTGGGTTAACACGTGCCAAAACAGGTTTTTTAAGTTTTTCAAGCTTTTATTTCTCTAAAAGCTACTACCAGTTTTTAGACATAGGTCTGAGGATATTATTTATTTATTTATTACAATCTCACAGCCACACTTTGTTTTATTGTAGCATTGCCTCTTGACCAGTTAAAAGGAGTTTTTTTAAAAATTATCTTTATTGGTACATTAAATATACACATCATGATTGCACTCCATAATGGGGATTTGCACCAGTATAAGACACAACTTAATTCTCATTTTTTCCCATAGCCCCACCCACCCTACCACCCCCCC
>PVIR01032091.1:0-18921 GCA_004026965.1 Petromus typicus
ACAATCCTCCTGCCTCTGCCTCCCAAGTGCTGGGATTACAGGCGTGAGCCACCACGCCCGGCACTGTGGTGTGTGGTACTGGTTGCTGCTGGGTGTGGGTCTCCACACCCAGTATTGTTATGTGGTTACCGGGGAATCGAACCCGGGTCCTTGCGCTTGCGAGACAGGCGCCGGAACCACTGAGCTAACTCCCCGGCCCCAGCAGAATGTATATTTAAAGTGCTAAGTATCTTGTCTCTGCACCCTTTGCTGCCAACAGCTCACACCTTTGACAGATTTCTCTCACACACTGTAAACTTTCTCTTTTCTGGGAAGAGCAGATCCGCACTCGAGAGCTCTTCGTCTTCTCCCTCCCTTCTGGTCTGGGAGTTCAGTGGCCCAGCCATTCCGTGACAGGGTTAGTCAAACTTTGAGAATTACCTGCAGGATCAGACAGCTGGGTCCTGACCTGAATTTGTAGCTTGGGCTGGGCTGTTTCCCTTTTCCTGTCACTGTGGCAGTCCTCATGTCCTTTCACTGTTTCTCTGCGAGCCATTCTTAGCAAAGATTTTTAGGATCTTCCTGTGAGTGGACCTGAACAATGACTGTAGGCCATGGATCTGGATTCATTCTCATTAGCTGGTGGAGGAAGCCCAGCAGACTTTGTGCCATGCACTGGTGGCCCCTCAGGAAACTGTCCTGCAGCATGCTTTGCTTCATTTGCCTGCTTATTTTGAGATGATCTTTTGTTCATTTCCTTTATAGCATGAGAATGATGCAACTGTTTCTTGTTGCACCTGTTCTGCTTGTAGCTAAATAGGCTAGAAACTTCTGCAGGTTTGGCCTTATTCCCTGTTTTTTGACTTTCTGGCTGGTTTTGGCTAGTTTTTATAATGTGCTGGTTAAATTGGAGCTTAGTGTATTCACATGGCTATTTTAGTGTATTCCGCAAAAGGCAATTTTTTTGTTGTCAAAAAATTGAGGGGAAAAAAACCAATTTAAAATGGGCAATAATTATGTACAGTATGAGTAGAGGTAGAAGTGATGTTACCAAAGAGGAACATGTAATTTATATTCTAGAAGAAACAATTAGATTTTTATCTTAGTTTCAAAATGTCAGTTACTGCAAACAAATGAAAAGGCTAGAAAATACTTCTTTAAGACTTTTGCGGTGTCTTTGAAGGTATGAGCAGATATATAGTAAGATGAGCTTGCAAAAAGTATGTGACTAATACAAGATTTAGACTGACCTACTTAACAGTTGTTTTAGAAACACATTTATTTCTGTGGTTGGGAAATGTGTGAATATCACTTATTTTGAACTACGATGTTTAGCTAAGGTGAATCTGACAGAGTATCTGTGAGTGAACAGGAATGATAAAAACGGAAGAAACGTACCTTTTTATGTACTTTGTTAAAGATAAAGATCGTTTTTATTGTACATGGAGAAAATTACTTTAAACAGACACACGATCTCATGTTTTGATTCTGATAATAGTATATTTTTCAGAATGGCTAATCTAATGCTAGTTATGATTAAAGGGTAGGCCTGTTTTTAGCTGAATATAACTTATACGTTAAAAGATTTTCCTGTGCAAGTTGTCTTGTGATTAGTGTCTTTCTGCTTATACTCACATAATTAGTTGCAGAATAGCAGCCACATATCTTGGGTAGCCTTCACTCCTCACCTGAAATTATATTAGAAGTAAGGAAAAGTTGATTAACTTTCACATTTAAAAAAATCCGAAAATGTCTTTCTCGTGCATTCTGTCAAGTTCTTCCTTATTTCATTCCACCTCAAATGAGCCCTGAGACAAATTTGATTGATTCCAAGGTAAACTTGTAAGTAAACTTTGGAAGGAGAGGCATTTCTAAACTAGTAATACTGATTTTTCCTGTAAAAGAATACTAGCTGTAGTTTCTAGTTTTATATGAGCACAGTTCTGTGTTTCTTTTATTCTTATTTGGCTTACGTTACTATTTTTAGATGGTTTTACTCTTGAGTGATTATTTGCTTAATCGGGTTTTTATTGTCCAATTCATTTTCCAACTTGTTATTTCTGGGTTTCAGGAGGCTTTTAATTTTTAAAAACATTGTTAAAAATTAATCAAAAGCATTTTCAGATTGAGAGAGAAATTGCAGCGCTCCGTGTTGTTGCCCTGGTTATCTGAAGGTCACTACCTTGACTGACTCATCGTGCTCAGTTGCATTAATATGCATTTTATCACCTGAGCTTTGGAATACTTTTAAGCGAAGTCGTTGTGAACTCTTTCAGTGTACTCAAAGGTGAATCATTTGGATTTTGTTCTTATTACTGGGGTCAGTGTTTGTAATTCATAATTTTCTAGGGAATTTTATCATTTTGATAAAATACTGACATTTGTTTCTTTGTCATGCATCTTATGATTAAGTTGTGAGTTTTGTGTTTTTATCTTGTAACGTTAATATGTTCTGGATAAAGATTGGCATCTTTAGTTATCACTTTTCTCTTTATCTTGCCTGATTCCCTGCCAGTGAAGCTTTGAGTTTTGGTTGTGTGTGTTGGATTTTTCTTATTTGAAAAGAGTCCCTTATCTGTTCTGTCTTCTCTTCCCAGTCACTCTTTCTTTCTGCCTGTGGAAAGATTGTGTCCTTCTAAATGTCCTTTGAAAGAATACCTTGTATTCACATTTTGTCATCTTTTTCTGGGGAAAAAAAATGCCACCGAATTTTTGGGATGTTAGAATTTTTAGACACTTTTTAATTTACACGCCTGGCTTCAGTGGAGGTGGGGTGAAGCCTTGTCTCCTTTCCACCCTGCTGTACAGTGCCACGTGACTCTGGGACGTATCCCGTCTTTTCCTGAGTCCCCGAAGCTGCCCTTCTCTGTACAGTTGTCCACCTCGTTTTTGCCCTTGACCAAATGAGCATCTCAGTAAATGGTAAATATCTAAAGTCAAATAACTTTCTTCCCCTCTCCAGATCTCTGCCATCTGGTCTTTCGTTTACTTGTTGGTAAAATTCATCTTTCTAGGGGCTCACAAGGGTTGGATTTGCCCTTGACTTGTCCTTTTCCTACATCTTTCTGTTCTTCCCAGACAGTGTGAATCCAAACCATTCTTGCACTCTGCTAATCTGAGCCAGTGTGTCGCCTGCGCAGTGCGACAAGTTCTTGATCTTCTGTAGATTTGACCAGGAGACCCCACCCCCCAGCCATACACCTTCACAGCCCTAACATCCTACTGTGGCGCCTCTTTCCCGTTCTCTGCGTTTGTTTTCAGCTGTCTCTTTTCTTACTTATTTCCCCAGACCTGCAGGCTTTATCCAGGCAGGGATATTTCTCGAGTGCTTTTATTCCTCCATGATGACCAACGTAGTGGGTGTGTGATAGATACACTAAAACAGTGAATAATAATTGATGCCAAAAAGAAATATATACCTAAAATATATGAACCACAGGGGCCAGGGATATAGCTCAGTGGTTCTGGCGCCTGTCTTGCAAGCGCAAAGGCCCGGGTTCAATCGCGGGTAATCGCATAACAATACTGGGTGTGGAGACTCACCCCAGCAGCAACCAGTACCACATACCACAGTGCCGGGTGTGGTGGCTCACGCCTGTAATCCCAGCACTGGGGAGGCAGAGGCAGGAGGATTGCTGTGATGTGAGTTTGAGGCTGAGCTGAGGGCCAGGCTGTACCACAAAGCGAGACCCTGTCTCAAAAAAAAAAACAAAAAAACCAAAAAACCACAGGAGGGTAAACAACAAAAAGCCTCCTGTTCTTTATCTTTGTCTCTCATTGTTTCAATCCGGCAATAGTACATGTAAGAAATATGAACATTTGTCTTGTTCCCACATAAAATAGTGTGCCAACTCTCCCCAGCTGGACTGTTTAAATTATTGATTTTTTTTTTCTGGGAAGATAACTATTTATCATAGTACTTCTTTTTTGTAATCCCTGGGGATTGATCTGGAGGCCTTTGTGCTGAGCTATATCCTCAACCTTTTAGCAAGTTTTTTTTTTTTTTTTTTATTTTGAGGTAAGATCTAGGTGGGTTGCTAGATTACCCAGGCTGAGTTTGAGTTTAGGGGTTTCCCGGCTCCGGCTCTCTCGGAGTGCAGGGATTATAGGCGTGCACACGTGCCCAGCTTCATTGTACCTATTATCTATCAACCTACACAGATTTGCTTTTGTGTTTAGTGACCATCAGTGACCTTACACGCGTGTGTGATTTTTTTTTTTTTTTTTCCTTTCCAGTGCCCACTGTTGATGTCTTTCAGATTTCCACGAAAGAGCGATTTGGATTGGGGCATCAGCTGAAAAAGTAAGTTCGCTCATGGGGAAAACACTGCATTTCTGCTCAGGAGAACTGCGTCCTCATTTTGCTCGTTTCCTCCCCTCTTTGTGCAATGAGACGTTTTTGAACTGAGTGCCCGAGGAGACATCTGATGTGAGCTGCGCCTCCCATTTCCACTCGTGAGTTGGGCTCAAGCGCTATGTTTTCCAGCTCGGAGCTGTCTTTGTCCTTCCAGCACCCTGCACATTGCAGGAGTCAGGCCAGTGTGGACGCAGGGAGTTGTTTCTCCAGTGTGACCAGCAGGGAGGTAGAGGGAGAAGCCCGCGCTGGTTGCTGTTCGGGGGAGGTCAGCTGAGCCAACCGCCCTCCACTGCACTTCCTGTCCTGGTGGGGCTGCCGTCTCTGGGCACCTCCCACCCAGCTTCTGGGGCTGGTGCTTTGGGTCTGGAGATGAGAGCAGAGTTGCAGCCTCTGGCTCTGGGTGACTGTCCGATCTTTTCTCTCATTCCTGCACTTTTGAAATGGTTCTTTTTTAAGTAAACTCTGTATTTCCAGTTTGGACCTTGAGTGACACATGACTGTTTCCCTTTTATAGAGGTTGTGGTTCTTCAAAAATATAGTATGCATTTAGTTAATTTGAATATAGCTAATTTCTTTAATGTGTCATTGTCAACCATGACCTTCCATATACACAGTCACCAGGATTTTGTGCTGTTTGACCTGACTAGAAATGTTACAGTAGATTTTGAGCATCTGGAAAAGATGAAGCCTGGTGTACTGTCTCAGAATTTCAGAGACTTACTGATAATGTTTTGCATTATTCAAACTATTTTCTATAAAAACTTCTTTTTGAAAAATGGAAAATGAAAACAGTGATAGAACCAAACAAAGGAAGCAGAAAGAAATGGTCCTTGGGCAGAAGAAGGGCATGGCTCCCCTGAAGACGTAGGAATTGACTGGGGACTTTCACTAAAATCTAGGATCACGCGTCTGACGGGAGGCACAGGGTCTTGGGGTGTCATCCCGAGTAGGCTGCTTATTCTGACTTTTCCCTGCAGGACATCATGTCACTGTCCACGTTCTCTCTCCTTTCACTGCAGTGGGGATGCAGACAGAGGATGTAGATGGAACTTATCCTTTCTCAGAGGAAACGAAAACATCTTACATGATTTGAGGCCAGTTTTATTCAGAAATTTTTAATTTTCAGAAAATTGATAGGTGGACATACTTAGGAATATGACCTGTTTTGAAATACATATACTTTGTGGGATGGTGAAACATATGTAACAAGTGCATTTTAGAAAACTCACTTTTAAAAGGAAATTTATATCTTTATGTACACCCATTACATAAAATAAGCATATTAAGATGTATAAAATATGCATACTGATGTGATGTTTCTATACATCATGTAATTTTAAGATTCCATTAAACATAGCTTTCTCTTCAAACACATCTTCTTTATAGTGAGTGCATTCAGAATCTTAGAATGTCTTAACTGTATGTAACTGGAACCGAGCACACATTTATCAGCTTTCCCCAGTTCCCCACGACTCTCCCCAACGTCTGGAGATCGTGCTTTGCCTTAGCTTCTTCTTCAGGTCAGCTCTCTCAGATCCCACATGTAGATGGGGTCAGTTTGTTCTTACTTCTGTTTGTCTCATTTCACTAATTATAGCAATACGAAGTCCCATCCATAACATTGCGTATGACAGACCTCCATCTTTTCGGTGACATGCATTTATCATCTTACAGAGCTGAGCCTGTTTCCATCTCTCCATTGTGAATAGTGCCTCAGTAGCCTTGGTAGTGCAGGTGTCTCCCAACATTCTGATTTCCTTTACTTGGCCTAAACACTCAGGGGTCACCTTACAAGATTATATGGAGTTCTGCCTTTAATATTTTGAGAACTCTCTATCGTGTTTTTTGGTAATATCTGTATTGATTTATATTTCATCCAACACTCTGCTGGGTTCTTTTTTTCCCTGCATCCTTGTCAGCACTGACTTTTTTTTTTTTTTTTTGAATTTCCCTTCCCTTCCCTTCCTCTCCTCTTCCCATTCCTTTTTCCCCTTCTCTCCTTTCCTTCCCTGGTGCTGGAATTAAATCCGGGGCTGCACATTGCATGTGTTAAACAAGCATTCTCCTGCCGAGCTGCCCCTGCTACTGCCCTTTATGTCTGATGAAAGCCAAGAAAAATAAATCTTACACTTGTCCATATATAACCTTTAAGTGTTTATATTTATGGAGAATTCGTAAAGGATGTTTTGTACCCTCTCTTCCTTTACTTTCTTTTCTTTCTCCCTCTCCTTTTCTTATTTGAGTGTGTAAGTTTAACTTAAATCTGAAAAGAAATAGACCACAGATAATTGCATTCTGAAAAACGTTGTTTAGGTTGCTCACCAGGATGCAGTCTATACATTGCCTTTTATTTTGCTCAATTTGTAGTCATACATCAGCTTTTACTGAGCAGTATTACAAGAGAAAACACTTTGAACCTGTTTACTCCACCACACAGGGTCCTTTTTGTCTAATGCAGGAAGTCTCGTGTGTGTTGTCTAGGGTCATCCTTTCTAAGACCTTGAGATTGGCCTCTGGATTTTCATCGCTTCACATGGAGGCAGCATTACTCAAGTAGAAGCTGTACACCATCCATATGTAAAAATAGGGAAGCAACACTCTTGTAAACCCCAGTGTTGAGTTTAAAAATGTTCAAATACAGAACCAGACAATAAATCTTCATGTTGTAGAATTTTGCATTTCTAACCTAAATTCAACTTGCAACATGTTGAGCACGTTTTACTAGGTGGTGTTCTTTCGTAAGGACTCACCAGATACAGTCTTGTTTTTCTGTTCTAGAGTTAGATGTGTTTCTCCAGTGCGGTTGGATTTTGTTTCCTGGGTTGAGTCCACATCTTGCTGGTCCCAGGGCCTTGCTTTTTCATTATACTTCTCATGTGTGGTAACACCTCATTTTGTCACATTTTTTAGAGTTGTGGTTGTCTTCTCAACTTTTTCCCTCAGATACTTTTGTAAAAAGTGGAATTGGTTTGGCCAAAACAACATAGGAATTATGAAAGCACAGAATTCTAGATATAAAGAATTCTATATCCTTAGTGGCTTCTGAATACATCAGGTGGGTTCAGAAAAAGTAATGGTGGATGTGATTCTAAAGCTGTGAATTACAAAGAGCTTCCTACCAATTATGAGAATGTGTGTAGTTTCTCTTTGGAGCTTTTAAAAATTGACTTCTCATTCTCCCAGTACTCACTAAATGCCACAGATCTATTCCTTCACTTGTGTGAGAGAACAGGACAGCTAGGATTCTGCGAGACCGGTCAGTGGTTTAACAAGACCAATCTGCCCTACCATTTCTTTTTTTTTTTTAGGTGTTTTTTTTTTTTTGAGACAGGGTCTCACTTTGTGGTTCAGGCTGGCCCTTAGCTCAGCCTCAAACTCACATCACAGCAATCCTCCTGCCTCTGCCTCCCGAGTGCTGGGATTACAGGCGTGAGCCACCACGCCCGGCACTGTGTGGTACTGTTTGCTGCTGGGCGTGAGTCTCCACGCCCAGTATGGTATGTAGTTACCGGGGAATCGAACCCGGGCTCTTGCGCTTGCAAGACAGGTGCCGGAACCACTGAGCTAACTCCCCGGGACCCTGCCCTAAAATTTCTTAACCTCCCTGGGCCTCAGTTTCTTCAAGGAAATAGAAAAGTGACACTATTTGTGCTTCATAGGGTTGTGGCACAGACTGAATGCTTTAATGTATGAAAAGCATTTGGAAGACAGCTTGATGTGTAATAAGCATTGCTAAAGCATTGGGTGCCTCTGACTTGAGATTCTTATCTTAATGTCCAAAATATAAGAAAAAAAGGATAATAGTAGTTTTTGAGAGTCTTGTCCGTACTGAGCATAAACTTAAAACACAAACAGCACTGATTCCTACCTTGCCTTGCTTACTGTGTGTTGCTGGAAAAACAGGCTCTTAATATTTGAGATTCTGTTTATGAATGATTTTAAAGATCTAACTAAATGCTTCAGTGTTACATAATATTAGACAACGCTTCACAGTCAAACCCAGTCATTTATAATTAAGCAAACAAGCATCAGGCTAAATTCATCACGGATCATGAAAACAAAACAAAACAAAACTCTAGTTCATATCAACAAATTTCCTAGGTAGCTAAAATTTATCCATAAAGGTAAGTTTTTGAAAATCTGAAAGCAAATACTAATGAAACTGTAAGTTTTTAAACTGATTTTTCTTTTAATCACAGCAGAAAAAAACAGAACACTGTGTAGTATAAAGTCTGTTGTTAATGGAACTCTTACTGGGCATGAGGACAAATGATGATTCTGATAGCATTGTTACATTTAAATCTTGGTGAAATCTGGGATGAAAAATTTTAAATATGAAGCGAAAGGTAAAAACCCCTCTTGCTGAGCTCTAAGGCAGACTTGCTGTGAATTTGGAACCGCGATGCATTTGTGCAGTTTCCCCACACGTCTCACTGCTGCCAAAGCTGGCAGAAGAAACATCGTTAAGCCTAAGTGATCAGCTTGTTGGGGACTGACTCAGTTTGCCAGTACTGAACGAACTTGAGGAATTTAATAGTGAACTTTGTGCCAAGAGTCACACCTTTCCCTGTTGAAAAACATACATTGTTACTGCCAGCTCTATGGATTAGTGTCCTTACCGCGGGTCTGTCACTGTCCCTCAGGTCTGCTTGGCTTTGTCATGTTTACATCTTATTTGTGAAATGTATGCAACAACAGCTACTCTCTTGAAGTACTTTGTGAATTAAAGGGGAAAATGTATATGTAAAGTTTCTATTTTATCCCTCTCTTATTTTAACTGGTCAGCGAGTATCCATGCCATTTTCCTCTGTCAGAACCAGTCTCTTTCGGAAAAACTTGAAAAAAGCATGACAGGCAATGCTAAAGTAATTTTTAAAATGAAACCTATGTCTTCAATATTAACATTCAGTCTGCTGCCACTTGGAAGACGGGCTGCATGGAAACTCCCCCAGCCCAGGGCCCTCTCCTACAGCCAGAGCTGACGTACCAGAATTATTACCATGCTGTCTGATACAGTGGTCTTACTGAGAGGTTTGAAATTAGGAATTGCCACATTTCTGTTTTCTGGAAGTAAATAAAATGTTCTTTTTAAAAAAATTTATGAATGCTCAAATTTTTAAAGATATTTACAAGTGAATCCATTGTTATGACAATAGTGTACTAGCCACATATTTTTACATCGAGTCAGTTTTGCATGATTTGTTTCTATATACAGTTTTACTGTTTTGTTTCATGTTGAAGCAAATCAAATTAAAAAATAGGCTTTACTTAAAAATCCAATTTTTTTAACCACTTAAGCTAAAAGTGATGATCCAGATGGCTATCCTGATAATTATCTTTATTTATTCTTCCATTGATTCATTTATCATTTGCATTCTAAAATCGTATCAGGTGATACATTAATTGGTTTAGTGATTATTTTGCCATATCATGATATAACCAGGCATAATAATGTCTTGGTGATTTGTTATCTGAAATTTTGTATACAGTAATTCTAAATTAGAATCTTACTGGTTATCACATGTGTATTTCCTTGGATAGATAAATGCATTCTCAGGCCAGTAAATATATGTACTACCGGGGCCGGGGATATAGCTCAGTGTTTCCAGCACCCGTCTTGCAAGCGCAAGGACTGGGTTCGATCCCCAGTAACCACATAACAATACTGGGTGTGGAGACTCACCCCAGCAGCAACCAGTACCACATACCACAGTGCTGGGCATGGTGGCTTACGCCTGTAATCCCAGCACTCGGGAGGCAGAGGCAGGAGGATTGCTGTGATGTGAGTTGGAGGCTGAGCTCAGGGCCAGCCTGAACCACAAAAAAGTGAGACCATGTCTCAAAAAACCTTTAAAAAAATATATATATATGTGTGTGTGTGTGTGTGTGTGTGTGTGTGTGTGTGTACTACCTTAGGAATGTCATAATGGAATTACCTTTGGTTTAACAGAATCATGCAGACGTTTGTTACACAGCAGTGGAAACTGAGCAAAGAAAAGTCCAATTGCCTTCACAGTAAGAAGCTGTCAGAGAAGAAAGTGAAGTCCCCCTTGCATTTATTTTCTACCTTGCGCAGGTTGGTAACAGGTGACTTCATCACTGAATCGATGAAGATGTGATCATCCATTGTTACGTAACTTAATATATTCTGTATTCTTTGCACTGTTTGTTTGTTTGAGACAAGTTCTCCCTATGTTGTCAAGGCTGGACTTGAACTCTCTGTGTAGCCCAGGCCGGTCCTGAATTCATGACGATCTTCCTGTCTCAGCTTACTGTGCTGGGATTAGAGGCATGTACTTCCACATCCAGCCTGTTTATTTTCTTGACTTTAAAGAATGACCAATTTAAAAGTTACCTATCAAAAACATAACTGTTCATTTCTGTAGTCTTATTTAACATCTGTTAAATGTACTAAAAACTGCATTTACTTTCTGCTCCATCAAGTTCCATACATGTTAATTTTATACAGGAGGAAAAATAAAAACCTTAGGGTCCTTTGATTTTCAGAAAAATGTGCTTTCTTTCCTGGGATCTTTCTGCACATGTAGTTGATTTTTGTTGAAGTGAGATGGCTACAGTTGAAAGTCAGCCATGACAGGGCTTCTCTGTCATTAGTCAGGCTCATCATTTGCCCAGTATTAATGCTTGTTCCATTTTGAAGGTCGCCAAGTTATCCTCCCCCTGGTTGTGGCAAAAACAAATCCAAACTGAAACCTGAGCAAGATGGCATCTCCAAGACACATAAGCTGCTGCGAAGGACTTGTTCCAGCACCGTCAAGGCTGACGACATATGCTCCACCAAGTCGCACAGGACCTTTGGTCGCTCCCTGTCCAGCGATCCCAGAGCTGAGCAGTCAATGACAACAATTAAACCGCACAAACTCCTGAACCGTCCCTGCTCTGCTGCTGTTAAGCAAGAGGACTGTCTGACTCTGAAGTCGCATAAACTATTGACTCGATCTTGCTCGGGAGACCCGCGATGCGAGCACACCGCCAACTTGAAGCCCCATAAACTGCTCAGCAGATCGTACTCCAGCAACCTTCGAATGGAGGAGTTGTACGGACTGAAGAACCACAAACTGCTCAGCAAGTCTTACTCCAGCGCCCCAAAGGCGTCCAAAGCTGAGCTCTTCAAGGAACCTAGTGCGGAGGGCAGGAGGCTCTCTCTTACCTCAGGGCTTATTGGTATCTTAACACCATCTTCATCTTCATCTTCCCAGCCTGCTGTGCGTAATCATTTTCCTCTTGAGTTCTTAAACTTTAGCTAAGGGGCGATGGAGTTTCATTGTTAACATAAATCTAGTGGAGGAAAGAACTAAGATTGGTGTTGTTTTTAAAATTTGCTTGTTTTTTCCTCTTTGGATCTTTTTGCATAGCAAACACTTGCACTAATATGTTAGTTTGATTCTGAGAAAAATAGTTGTTGGTTTGAATTCTCGTTCTGATTCTTGTCATAGTATTGAATGTGACTGAAAATAGAAGGAGTCTGGTAGATTCACAAAACATTGCTTTTATGCTATAATTTTAATGTTTTCATAAGTAGGCATGTCTAATCTCTTTTTTTATACCGTGTGAATTATGGAAAATCATGTTTATCTTAGAATTAAATTAAAAATGACCTAATCTCTTTGAAGTTAGAAGTGGAACTTTGCTGGTAAATATTGAGACTGGTAGAGAGAAGAAATGTGAAGGTATATCCCAGAGCCACCCTTGAATTTGCCCTCAGGGACCATGTTATGCCAAAAGTGGAACCAGGAGATAACTATAGTAATAATTTAAGGTTTTTGTATGGTATGCATTAGGAGTATATCTCAAGCAAAATTCACTTATGTTTTCTAAATATGTGTGTATGTTAGGAAGTACATATTTGACACTAGCCATCAATGTGGATTCACCTAATCATAGATGAGGTTAATAAAAATAAGGCACTGTTTTCAGGAAGTTACTCTGATGCAGATTTTGAAACTAAATTATGTCATAAAACTGAATGTCATGAAATTTGAGCATGATGGTAATTTTATGGGAACATCCTGCAGGCCCATTTGGGAAGAACCTAGTGTCAGTCACAGAGAGGAATGTTGCCTATGATGGTTTTGTGCAGAAAGGAAATATCACATAGTCTAAGAAGGGAAATTCTCCGAAGTATCTATAAGTATGCTTAGCATTGAGCCATTTTTATTAGCTTTGTAATTTTTTTGAGAAATAATTATATAACTTTTAAAAATAAGGTCGCAAAACTAATGAAGGATGAGCATTGCTGATGAGTAAGAGAGAAAATGAGTTTTGTGGTCACGTAACAAGGCCAGTCATTTGTCCTAGAAGATCAGTACTTAAGAATGTTAATCATGTGGTATAGGGAAAAAATAACGATCGTAATGGTGAGAAGGATATTATAATTTAGGCAGATAAAGAAATTCTTACCTCTTGACGCCATAATCAATGACTTAGTACTTCATGCAATCTTAGAATAGTCATTTCTGTATTCATTGTTACTTCATTGTTTTCCTAATTAAAATTGTCTTATTTTTTTACTTTACTTTTTATAGCCAAATGGTGCAAAATGCATTCCAATACGAGACCGCGGCTTCCTAGTGCAGGTAAGAGCTGAGACTCTATACATTATAGAACGAGTTCCGCCCTTCCTCGGGTTTCAGATCACTTATGTCCTTGACTGAATTATTTGTCTTTATCATTGTATTCAGACAATTGAGTTTGCTGAGCAGCGGATCCCTGTATTGAATGAGTACTGTGTGGTTTGTGATGAGCCGCATGTGTTTCAAAATGGCCCCATGCTTAGGGTAAGTTCTGACTGGTGGAATGGCATGAGTCACTTAAAATATATGTGAAAAGCGTTAACATATTAAAAAAAAAAGCGAGTACAGTTTAAATACCAGGCAAATGGTTTAATTTACTAAGTGGTATAGTTTGTATAAAAATAAATTATTATTACTTCTAGAGGAATCTGTGAAAGAGCAGAAGTTGATGTTAGAAAATAATTTCTTACATTTTAGTACCTTTAGAGCTGTATCTATATTGACTACAAATTGTGGAGTTTTAAGAAATACTGTTTAAAGGGGGGAAATACTGAGGATGTGCATACAGTGTTTATTTAAAACCGTGCGATTTAATAAATGTAATATAAGCAGAAAGGTGTAGGTTATGGTAGTTAGAAGGATGGTGTTGGGAGAATCATAAGAAAGATTTCCAAACATGCTAAATTACTGATAAATTTGCTACATTTTGTAAAGAAAATACAGAAATAAGAATCAATGTGTACAATGCAGTTTGGGCAGTATCATTCAGTTTCAAAAGTTCCCATTTTTTTCCGGTAATTTCTTATTAATATGATTTAAGAAAAATTGAAATGGTTAACAGTTAAATGGTGTTTGGTTTAGTGATAGATATTCCCCAAATTTCTCAGGTGTTCAGAGGGGGGACTACTGGAAGGTGATTGATTATGTGGTGCTAGTCTTGTCAGTGGATTAGTCCATTCAATCCATAACAGCATAGCTGAACATGCTGTTAGCTGGTGAGGTCTGATTGGAAGAGACAGGCCAAGGGGGCCGCCCACTCTGTGTGTGTGTGTGTGTGTGTGTGTGTGTATTGGTGTATTGGTGTATTGTCTATGACTCCTGCCTTTTGCCTCTGCTTTCTGGCTCTTATGAGAAGAGCTGGCCAGGTAACTATTGACTAAACTCTCTGACACCATGAACGAAAAAGTAAACCTCTCCTTCTCCAAGTATGTTGTCCTAAGGATAGAAAATCTGACTAAGGCAAATGGTGTTTATCATCACCACCAATTCTGTAACTCTGACATTACCCTTGAAAGAAACTCTATAGTATTTTCTCTTGAGAGAACCATTTCTTTCTTTCACTTAGGTAATGTATTAAGTTTCATCGTGTTGCATGTATTTTATTCTTTTTTACCAGTATTCCATTTTATGGCTGTACTACATCTGATTATCCATTCATTAGTTGATGGGATGTTGGTTAACTTTAACTTTTTCAGGAAAAGCCAAATTGTTTCCATAATGGTTGTACCATTCTTACATTTCCAGTAACAAGGTCTGACAGTTTCATTTTCTTCATGTTCCTCCTGTTCTTACTCTTATTTGAAAATTGTCTGTTCTATTGTGTGCAAAGTGGTAGCTCCTTGCAGTTTTGATAGGCATTCCCAAGGACGTGATACTGAATTATTTTCATGTGCTTATTGATCATTTGTATATTTTGAGAGAAAAATGTGTTTAATATTTCATTTTTAATTTGATTATGTTTTTATTGTTCTGAGGTTTCTTTTCTTTTAGTATTCTGATTATGATAGCCATATTCCTAGATCCTTATCACATATATGACTTGAGAATATTTTGTCTGATTCTGTAAGCCGTCCTTTCAGTTTTTTCAGTAGTGTCCTTGACACAGAAAAGTTTTTTTTGAGATAGGGTCTCGCTTTGTGGTTCAGGCTGGCCCTCAGCTCAGCCTCCAACTCACATCACAGCAATCCTCCTGCCTCTGCCTCCCAAGTGTTGGGATTACAGGCCTGAGCCACCACGCCTGGCACTGTGGTATGTGGTATTGGTTGCTGCTGGGCGTGAGTCTCCATGCCCAGTATGGTATGTGGTTACCGGGGAATCGTACCTGCTAACTCCCTGCTAACTCCCTGACCCCAGATTGTTTAACATTTAAAACTTTTCTGTGTCTGGGCCGGGGAGTTAGCTCAGTGGTTCTAGTGCCTGTCTTGGAAGCCCAAGGCCCCGGGTACGATTCCCCGGTAACCACATACCATACTGGGCATGGAGACTCACGCCCAGCAGCAACCAGTACCACATACCACAGTGCCGGGTGTGGTGGCTCACGCCTGTAATCCCAGCACTCGGGAGGCAGAGGCAGGAGGATTGCTGGGATGTAAGTTGGAGGCTGAGCTGAGGGCCAGCCTGAACCACAAAGCGAGACCCTGTCTCAAAAAACCTTAAAAAAAATGTTAACAATCTAATGTATTAATGTTTCTTTCGCTGCTTGTGTTTCTGATGTATCTGAGGAACTGGCTTTGTGAGTGTCATGAGATTGACACTTTGCTTCCAGTGATTTTGTAGTTTATGTTTTACACTTAAGTTATTGATCCATATCAAGTTAGTTTTTGTACATAAGTGTGGATTCAGGGTTCAGATTCATTGCTTTGAAAGATTATAATATAGATAATTCAATTTTCCAAATACTGTGTATTGAAAAAACTGTTCTTTATTAAATAATCTTGTTACTCTTGTTGAATGTTATTTGACCATTATGTTAGTTTATTTCTGGGCCTTTAATTCTATGTCCGCTGATCTGTGTAACTTTTTATGCCAGCACTACACTGTCTTGATGGAATATAGCTTTATCGTAAAATTGAAATCAAGAAGTATGAGTTCTTTTGTTCTCCCTTTAGAGGATCGTTCTGACTGCCTGGGGTCCTTTGACTTCCATATCAAGTCTGTTTTCGACTTGTCTGTTTCTGCTAATGAGGGCAGTTGGAATTTGTATAGATTTGCATGGGATCAGTAAATCAGTTCGGCAATTTTGTTATCATCAGTTATAGAATGAATGTTGTATCCTCTCAGAA
Source organism: Petromus typicus (assembly GCA_004026965.1). Taxonomy (NCBI): domain Eukaryota; kingdom Metazoa; phylum Chordata; class Mammalia; order Rodentia; family Petromuridae; genus Petromus; species Petromus typicus. The sequence goes on from PVIR01032091.1 coordinate 15,933, forward strand.
TCCGTATGTTGAAATTCTGACCCCATGTGGTGATACTGAGAGGTTGGAAGTTTGGTAGGTGGTCATGTCATGAGAGCTGAGACTTCATGTGGAATTAGTGTTTAATTTAAGCCAACTGATAGTTGTTACCAAAAGAAGTGTTTGGTTGCTAAGAGGCTCCCTGTCCTGGTATGCCATTCCTAAACCCAGCAGTTGATTGTTGCGCCCTAACCTGATACTTCCTGCTAGCACAGAATGTTAAGGTCAGCTGGAGGTGACATTTAAGGTGAAGTCATTCTTGAGCACACACAGCCATGGGCAAGCACATGATCTTGTAGATTCACAAGCTTGCACAAATTGTATACACTTTTGATTGTCTTTGGGAATGTCTTATTCCCTAGCCTGTCTTTCTAAGCTGTTTTGTTCACTTGCTGTGGTCTGCCTCAGTAATCTACAGCCAGTAGTGAGTAAAATAAAGGCTGTACATATATTTTAGTATGTTTCAGTCTTCACCCTTGCTGTGGATTTAATACTGGATGAGTTCCAAATCAGACAGAAGTGAAGGTAGTTATTTTTGACTTAGCTTCAGAATACCACCAGATCCAAAAATGCCAGTTGATACTACTTTCCTCGAGCATCGGAAATATGAGCTTTCATCGTTAAGACTGCCACTAGAGCCAGGTAGGGCAGATGGGACTTGGGTAAATTTGAACACTACAAATTTTGTTTTTGTTACCAGAATTCAGCCATGTGCTTTTAGTAAGTGCTGCTTGGGTTATTGAAGGCTTTTGATTAATTTTCAGAATACAAAGACTCAACTCAGCTTGTTTTTGCCATTATTCTTAAGGGTTTATGTTTGAATTTCTTGTGCAGACATTTTTGCTGATAATCAGTCCTCATTTCAAAGTTGGAAACAGACAGTACTTTCTACAATATCTGCATAATAAAGTCCTGCTTTTGAGTTTGAGAGAGAATAAATGTCTCTCCTGATTAACAGAGGGATGGAGATTATCGGGCAGTGTTTGCCAGTCATATTTGTATGTGTGTGAAGAAAATTATAGAAATGAAAAATGCTGTCTCCTTATTTTTTTCTCACAGAACGCCTGTAATTCAGATATTTTTACTCCCATGAGATTAGAATTCCCAGAGGTTAGGCAGTTTGCTCAACATCACCCAGATACTGTGGTGGAGGCCGGGCTCTTCACCAAGTTCTGCCTGACTTCAAAAGTCTGCATTTTAAACACAGAAGGCTTGATAATTAGGAGGTACTGTGTTAGATTCTGTGTTACACTTTTTAGGAGAAATCATTCTTGTTCCAAGGTATGCATATCTAAAAAAAGATAAACTACATGCCCCCAAAGTAGTAATTTTACTAGTAGAATTTTTACAAATTTATTGTTTTATATCTAAAAAGTAGATAGAGCCTATTTTTTAAAACAAAAACAAAAACAAAAACATGGTGGTCACCTGTCGGATTTTGTGATTTCTTGGTTTCAGTTTATTTGAGGGAAAGTATATGAAAAAAAGAGTTTATTCTTGCAGTGTCTGTGCCGTTCATTTCTGATGCTGTGCACCAAAAGCAGGAGGTCCTGTACACTGTCTGTGTGCTGTACTATCAAACTGCCCCTCCAGCAGCATAGTCAACTCTTCTTGGAGGTAATTCTGACATCCAAATTAATGAGAGAATTTATTCATGAAGATATTAGGTAATGCTGTTACTTGTCCCAGAGAAGGGTAGCTATGACCAGAACAGGGACAGTACTCCAGTCATCCAATTCCATCCCACTCAGAAACAGTATTTATTTTGTCAGGGAGCGTCTCTTGATCTTTGCTTTCTGGCTGTGTCTATGACCCTGCCATCTTTACTACACATGGTAATAGCAGTATTACTAGTAGCAAATACTTTTTGAGTGGTTTTTGTGATTCTGTACTCGGTGCTTGTCATGAACTGTCATACGTGATTTTTCCAGTATTTCTGTGAGATTTTGTTATCACCCTCACTTTACAGGTGAGGAAGACAGTGATTCATCCAGTGTTTCCATTGTAGCTGATGAGAAACACAGGGTTGTAACAATGGTTCAGTGGCAGGGCCACAAAGAGTCTTACTCTGGGATTGTGGACTCGAATGAACTACAGATGGGAATGGCGTATTTTTAGGGATTCATTCTGTGATTGAATTGCTGACAGTTCCTTCTTAGAGTAAATGGTTGAGATATCATAGTTGCTGTTTGTATTCTTTGTTTTTCACTAAATTCTGTTTGACTCTCTGTACGAATCCTTGCAAGGTGCTCTTTCTCCAGAAGGAGAGAGTGTTTCTGTAGCAAAAATGAAAATATATTGTAAATAAGCATTTAGGAGATGGCTTCCTGCTATTTCAGCACAGACTAAAGAAATCAGAAAACTTTGGTATTTTTTTTAAGTAGTAAATGAAATCAGATCAGGAAACGAAAATCAAGGAAACTTCTTATGTTCAAAGGAGAAGGAGTAAGAAAAAATGAATTTTCTCCCGATTTCGTTAAATCTTACATGTAAATTGGCCGCATTCATTTTTTTCTGCATCCATTTTGTGTGATATTGTGAAATATTTTGCTATTAATTTAAAAATTCATAAAAATTCAGGTATATTTCTTATGCAATGTTAACCAACAGACTCATTCACTGGCCGTTTATTCAGTCCATGTGTACAAGGAATGTACAAGGAATAGTAGTACAAGTACATAGTACAAGGAATGGTAGATTCCAGACCAGAAAATTGCAACCTAATTGGTGATTAAATCCGTTATATAAAACTTGGGGAAAAAATTGAGGGGCAGTGGTACTCAAGCTCTTATGTTTGTCAGGCAGGCGTGGTGCTGCTGAGTTATACCGTCAGCCCGAAAACTTGGATTTCTGTAGAATTCTTTCCAAATTTTCTCTTACGTGTTTCCTCTTTTCCTCAAGTTGCTCTTTCTCCCTCTTCTGCCCAGTACTTACGCTGTTCTTTTCTATCATTGTACTCAAGGGGTCTAGA
>PVIR01032092.1:0-18942 GCA_004026965.1 Petromus typicus
AAGCACAGCACATTATGGAAACCCAATGTTCAACTGATGAATGCATGAGAGAGAAAGAATAGAGAACATTGGGAAGTGGGCTAATCTTGGAAAGAATCCTTTTGCTTTCAAGCAAGAATGAGGGAGAAGAGGATGAGCAGTGGCATAGTAAGAAATAAAATTAATACAAAAGCAACTCAGAAAAATGAAAAAGAACAAAATATCAAATCCATGGAAAACTCAACTTCACATCATAGAAAAATATTTTATACAAATGAGATGAATGTAGCAGCTGCTCTAGTGACTTGTAGCTCTGTGTTTATCTCCAGGGTTATCTGGAACCATGATATTGATCCTTGGTCAATAGTTGAATAAAACACAGTAGCCTGGGATTTGAAAAGTGTAGTATAAATTCAGTAACTCCTTTAATGACATCCAATAGCAAGTTATCTGCATTGTTCATCAAGAGTGTCAATTGGTGGCTTGTACCTGTATTAATGGGTTCCACAAGTCTGGTTTCAGTTGTGCATAAGAAGTTTTTTATCTGCCTTCCCTGAGACCTGTCACAAAGCTCAGTGAGCCACAATCTACGCACAAGCCCTTCCTGCAGAGTTTCAAAAGGATCTGCGCAGGAATCACAGACAACTATTGTAGTTGTCCTCGGTGTGAGGTGGTAAACAGGAGGATGAGTGCACAGAGTCACCACACAGACTCTGGGGAGGTTTCAATGAATGCTTCCATCTTTATTGAGGATTACACGGGCTTATATAGAGCACTGGGAGTGGGTGTGGCTATGAGCACTTAGGGGCAAAAGGCTGTAGCTGATTGGTGGGCACAAATTTTTGGCATTTTGTGGTTAACTCTTGGCTGAGTGAAGGAGTCGTGACTAGAGGAGGAACGGGAGGCCCCCAAGCAGTGACAGGCCAGTTTCTACGCATGAGAGTGAGCGTGCTCGAACTCCTTTGGGTGTCTTCTAGCTTACATACATAGAGCATACTTGACCCAACTAGACTTGAACTTCTCCTTCAGACTGTGATGTTTGCCTGTCGTCCTCCTCCTGTTAGACCACAGTGTGATAGTGAGAAGGCACAGGATAGAGATTTCAACTTCGAAAAGGGGAATGCAGAAGGAAGATGGAGGTGATGGACTTCAGGAAAACAAAACAAGCAAGATGATTGCCCTCGTGTCTCATAGGTCTTCAATTCCTGCTCCTTCCGGGCTCCCTGGGCTGGTGTCCTGCATTACAGCTTTGCTAGACAGCAGGTTTATGCACGCCAGAGTCCAAACCCCACAGCATCTCCCATTGTAGGTAATTTTGCCTGCGGCACTTGTGAGACACCAATGAGCCTGCTGAAACAGAGACACAAGTCCCAGGGGTCTCTGAGCCTCCTTGGAAGTTACTCTTCATCTTCTTGAAGCAAAGTGTTCATTCTTTTCTCACCTTATAAAACTAAATTTCTCAGCCATGTTCCCTCATTTGATTTCATCTCTCTCCCTGCAACTCAAAGCAGCTTAGTTTCTGCCCATATAGTCTCATATTTTGTTTATTGAGAGACAATCCAAAAATATCCCAACACACTCTTCTGAAAATGCTTTTCCAGTTTTCGCAATACAGATCAACTGAGAACTACCCAAATCTTAAAGTTCTGGTTCCTTTTGCTTCACAGTTCCTTCTTCAATTTACCATCTTCTCTCACTGTATTATCAGTAATGATGAAGAAACAGGCCACTCCTTGAATACTTTGAAATGTCCTTACCAAGACAGGGATGTATCTCAGTGGCACCGTGCCTGCCTCGCAAACGCTAGGTCTTGAGTTTGAACCCTGGTACAAAAAATTAAAAGAAAAGAAACATCCTCAGCAAAATATCTAATTTCATGTGTGTACTATGCACAATGTATGAGAACACAAACACAATTCAGCCAAGTTCTTTGCCACTTTGTAATACTCTTGTTACTTTGAATTGCAACAACATACTGCTCATTTCAATTTGAGGGATCATCAGAAGGCCCTATGTCATCTTACTTCTACAAACACTCAATTTAAGCACTCCTAGGGAGCTGGAAGCTTTCTCTGTACCTCCCCTCTGTGTTTTATGAGCCTTTTCCGTCATAGCAATCTTGGATATTTTAGCTTGCATCCTAAAATTATTCTAATGCTATAGCAATCACCTAATGTCAAATTTGTTTCCACATTTTTGAAAATTTGGGCCAGGGAGTTACTCAGTGGTTCTGGTGCCTGCCTTGCAAGCATAAGAGCTCAGGTTTGATCCCAGTAACCAGAGACAGCAATACCAGGCATGGTGACTCACGCCCACCAGCAATCAGTACCACAAACCACAGTACCAGACGTGGTGGCTCATGCCTGAAATCCCAGCACTTAGAAGGCAGAGGCAGGAGGATTGCTGTGAGTTCCAGGCTCACCTGGGCTACACAGTGAGTTCAGGGCTGAACTACAAAGTGAGACCCTGTCTCAAAAACTAATTTTAAAAAATTGATACAACAATATCCTACTTCTCCAGCAGCAGTCTGTCTTAGTCACCCCTTCCCACCACACAAAACAACATAGACCAAGTAGTTTAACTGACATGCCACGCCCCCGCCGAATAAGGCGTGACAAAATAGGGATTGGGGTCCCGGACAAAAAAACCCCTGTGCTTGAGGCTTGAGGCTCCCCAGGCCTAGAGCCTGAGTTGAATATGCTTCGCCAAGAGACACACAGTTAGCCCAACAGTATATAAAAACAAGCCACTTTCTCCCTTCTAAACTATTCTGTTTTTCCCTATAAACTGTTCTGTGCTTTCTCGCCAAACAAAAATAACATAAACAAAAAACACCTTATTAGACATAATAGTTTCAGCTGAAATAAAAATAACATGGCCACCTGACAAAAATACGTCAACAAGTACAAAAAAAAATAAATAAATTAATGCTCACATAAAATCTATAGAAACAAGATTAAAAAAATAACAAAGGTCCACTTCCCTAAAAAAGTTGTGTACAAAACACACTAATCTACAAAGATTTTTGTGGTCATAAAAAAATCATCACTGTCTCACACGACCTTACACAATGTCAAAATGATTGATCACTACTCTGTTTCTGTTCTTATTTTTTCCTTAAACTTTTGTTAACCTATAATAATCACCCTTATTTTACAAGCCAAAAAATCATATATAAAAAAAGGCTTCACTACAATAAAAATTACAACAACATCACAACCTCTCTTGTGTTTGTGTGTTGTCTGTCATCACCGACTCCGTCCATTCCTGACTTCAGTACTCCCTAAATCCCCACGCCGCGAGCGGTCCGTGACACTGACAGATATTTCCCCCGCCCATTCCAGGGGGGGGAGCCAATGGCAAGGCGACAGCCAATCTGATCCTCCTCTGTGCTCTCTGTGAGGACCTGATCTGACCCCTCGGGTCCCTGAAGAGAAGATGATGGGAAATAAAAGGAACAGCCGGATATAATATGCAAGGTTCAAGGCAGACTGGGAGGACACTAGTGGATGGGTTCGATGGGCTCCGCAGTAGATGCACTTTTACTAACCAGCAAAGGATAGTGCACTTCTCTGGAAGCAGTGACCACAGTAAGCTTTGGGAGTAAGGTAGGAAACAAGTTTAGCCTTTGAAAAGGGACAAGGTAGGGTCCTTTTCCATACCTGGATGAGGGCCTATTAGCCTTCAGCAGCTGCCATTTTGCCTCAGGAGTACTGTGATTGTGGCTTTCTCACACAGCCAGGAGATCTGCAGCCTTTCAGATATTTCTCTGCTCCTGAGGCAAGTCAGCATTGCCCTCAGGACTCTGCGGTCTGTGGACTGGGCCCCCAATCTACACACACCATGGCTGGTCCTCAACAGCTCTCTTCTTTGTTCAAAGATATTTCTCTTTCTTGTGAGTCCTCATATAGCTGAGAAAGTGAAGATGCAAGATAGACCGGAAGACCTAACTCTACTCTCTCTTCCTCACTGTATGCATCATGGTAGCCCACAACTCATGCCCTTATGTAAGTTAATAACTCCCCGGAGACTCAGCCTCTGGATACTATCTGGCCGAGCTTAGGTTTTCATCATATAAATTGGGGGAGAACACAGTCCATAGTGGAACTAATTTGTATTTGCACGTAAGGAAACAATCAGAACACTAAAGTAACTGTACTGTCATGTCTAGACGGTGCACAAAGGACATGTATATACACAAACCTAATGAAGAGGTAAATGGCAAAGTAATTAAGTTAGCAGGATAAAGCAAAGTGTGGTTCAATGTAGAAATCAATGAAGGACAGTTATGTGGGCCTGTGGCAGCTCCCCTGCAGAGCATGCTACTGAAACGGACGCGCCATTGAGTGAGGGATTCCTGCCTTCTCTAAACCGTTAGAAACAAGTGTGTCACGAAAATCTTCACTCTCTTTATATTAAGCATGGGAGAGGCCAACCTTTAGAACTACCAACGCGGTTAATTTAAAACAATATATGATACTTGGGGAAAATAAGAAGAAAGAAACATTGAGAAAATTTGTTTTTCATTTAAAATGTGTTAGATGCAAATAAGCTACCACAAATTCCTTATTTAATAAACTAGTACAGTATATGAGGAAAAATTTGAAAGAAAAGAATAAAAAGAGTCAAATCGCATCATCTATGGATGGCGCTGTATTAAAAATTCCAGTTGGCCAAAAAGCTCAGGCAGACTGTTCTGAGATGGATTTGACTAATGCTTCCATTTAGAGTCCCGTTTTGAAAGAGAGTCAAGATCAAATCTGAGCTCATGTGAAAGATACTCCAGTGCACACTTTCTGTCCTCCTATGGGAAGATTTTAATTATCCTGCTTATTGCTGCAACCTATTGAGAAAAAGCATTGATTTGGTTTAATCAAAAATGCTGTCACTCATTGCATCAATAATATAATTTGATATCTAAACCTAAAAATCAAGCTAAACATGAACTTCAAATGTTGACTAATTGTATGATCACCAGGGAACAGCCAATTAACCCAGCTAAAATATAAGGTCCAGAATAAATGTTAAAATTCCTGGTAATTACATGAGCTGGAACTATTAGCAGCATTCCTAACCAACCACAGTGCATATTTTTCTCTCTAGCTCCAAAATTAAAATAATAGTTACAAAATTTGTTTGAACTGAAGAAATCTATTGCCATATCAATTGCCATAGCTTTATTCACATAGTAATAAGGGAAAAAACCTTAATTTGAGTAGTTTCAACAGCATCACCCTTCCCTGAATCTTCAAAAGGCCATTGATTAAAAAATATATATATATGGTAAGTGTATGCTGAAATAAATTAGAAACATAAGCAACTAGCAAACTGAGATGACTGGAATCTTTGGCAAAATCGCACTTGGAAGCCATGAATTCAAGTTAGAATATTACCTACAGCTCCCTCGGAAGCATTGTCATCCATAGGTGACCACTCTAGCGTGGTCAACCTGGAAGCTCAACCCGGAAGTCAGCTACATGCACACTAATTACATTTCTCAAAAGACAAACCCACTCTGTAGGCAAAATGCAGAGTTGAATTTCCCACGGGACTAGATGATAAGATTTACAGGATGTGCAGTTATACTAATTCTTAGGTGGTACCTAACCGTTAGTGACACAGTTCAGGAAGTGTGCCGTCAATGACTAGAAGGAAAGAGAAACCTCACTGTGCAGACTGTTATGAAAACCATTATAGACTTCTGGAGTATAAACCAAATTGGGACAGGCTCATGCCTATGGGAAACAGACTAAAAAAACTTCTGAATTTAGAATGAATTTCAAAGTCACTAAGTAGATACACAATTTATTCTTTGAAAGTAATTTTTTTTTCTGAAACAGCTGCTTGCTTTATAGTTCAGGCTGACCCCAAACTCACTATGTAGCCCAAGTCAACTTGAACTCACAGCAATCCTCTGCCTCTGCCTCCTGAGTGCTGGGTTTACAGGCATAAGTCACCATGACTGGCATTGTAACATGTGGTTACCGGGCACTGAACTTGGAACCTTGCACTTTTGCCAGGCAGACACTGTACCACTGAGCTAAATCCTGGCCCCAAATATAATTTCTTATGTATGCAGAATGAGCAGTCACAGAGGCAGTCAGTCAATCAAAAAATCAAATATAAATGCATCTTCTCACACTTGGAAGTTCAAAAAGCAATTAGCAATTGTTCTTTGTGTTAACATTAACATCAGAGACTAAAGGCAATTATGTGTTGCCTCTTGAGCATCTAGCCCAGCCAATGAGCGTAAGCTGTTAGCTTACATAAAGGCAAAAGCTGTGGGCTACCGTGATGCATACAATGAGGAACAGACAGTAGAGTTAGGTCTTCCGCTCATTATTCTGAAGTACAGCTATATATTAGTGTCTCTTGACTGGGAAAGCTATTCATTGTCAGTTTTAATGAGCATATCATGTAGGTAAACAATCTTTCTACCATTATTCCGTGTATGGAGAAAAAAATATAATTTCAGTTTGAGTTCCCACACATAATGAAGTCAAGCCTTAGGAAATGAGTTCCTCAGCTGACTGTAAATTCAACCAACTGTAGATTGTGAATATTAAAAAAAAAATTGTGTCTGTACCAAATATTGACAGATTCTTTTAATTATTCCCTAAACAATGAAGTGCAACTATTTATATAGCATTTTCACTGTATTAAGCACTATACACATTCTACAGAAGATTTAAATTATATGGAGGTATATACATGAGTGATATGCAAACAAGTACTCAAGTACTCTGCATTTAATACAAAGGACTAAACCATTCACAGATCTTGAGATTTGTGGGAACTCTTAGAACCACAACTCCACGGAGATGGGAGATGACTGTGTATAACTAACAATTTTACTGCAAGTACAGACTATGACACAACAGAGGTGGACCCTTCTCTTCCACCAGACCAAAAAGTTCAAATCAAAATGGATTAAAAACTTAATATAAGATCTGAAACTGTAAAAATCCTAGAGGAAAACTTAACAAGAACTTTCTATAACATTGATCTTGGCAATGATTTCAGATATAAAACACCAAAACATAGGCTTTTGGATGATAGCACTCTGGGACTACATGAAACTAAAACATTTCCATATGGCAAAGGAATTAGTCGATGGAATGAAAAGTGTATCTTAATTCTTTTTATTTTCACACATGTCCTAGCTCTCTGTGATGAATGTAATCATTATATACTACAAACATGTACAAATGACAATAAAAAATTAAAAATAAGGGTTAAAAGGCAACATATTATATGTAAAAAATTACAAACCAAATATCTGATAAAAGGTTCATATTCAAAAAATAGAAGAAATTCTAAAAAAAATAGCAAAAAAACTGACTACAAAATCAGCCAACTATTATTACAGAAGGGAAATGGAATAAGCGGGAACAGAAGGTATTGGGGAGGTGATATGTCCAAAATACAGTATGTTATATGCCTAAAATACAAAACTCCCTAAAATAGAAAACTAGTTGGTCAGTGAATCAAAAGTGGAGATGGGAAAATGATCAAAATACGTCATGTACATGAACAAATCTGCCAAAATTAAGCCATTTGATTCTTAAAAACAGAAAAAAAATGAGCAAATGATTTGAAAAGATGTTTTAGACCTAGCTAAATTGTCCTTCACTCAAAATACAGACATTTTCAAATATGAAAGCATTCAGGAAATAGCCCTAAAGGTACATAATATAGAAAATATTTCAGTGATATACACCTGGACAATATAATAAATCATCTAATGGTCTCATCTTTTTTCTTTACTTAGATCTTTTAGAAACTAATAATCCCAGTATTGAAAAACAAATTTAGATGTTGTAGTTGATGTTTCTTTTGATTCTAATAAAATGAAGTAAAATTAAAATGAACATGTCTAATTGTTCAACAGCTTGTATCACATCTCATTTTAATAAAAACACAGCATATAAAAAACCTTGTAATTACCTCATATTAAGTCAATGATTATTTCTAGGTGGTGAAAAATGAACTCTTTTTCTTCATAGTTGGCACTCTTAAGACATTTTAAAATATTTCACAAAGACAGTAGTAAAATTACTCTAAAGGAAATAAAAGATGAAATGCATAGGAAATTGTAGGTGCAATAAAAGTAAGTTTCCCTAGTTTTTGACCTTTGCTTTAACAAAAACTTTGATTTTTCACTACTGTTCCACTGATCAACACATCTAACTAAATGGCAGAGATTCTATTAACTTAAAAATAACAAATTGGCTAAAGAATCTTAGAAATTTCCCTCATTAAACCTTTGTCACATGAAAGTACTAATTGACTCCAAAAGAAAAATGAGTAAGAGAAGAAAGGAAATAATTTGAAAGAATTCAGGCTGTGCTCACTCACCGATCACATCAGGGATCGTTGTTCTGTACGCTGCAGCTGAATGCCCCTAATGTGCTCGGTTGAGGACGCGATTGTATTTCTCCGGTGGGTGCTGGTTTTCCTATGCTGCCCAAGGTTGCCAGGCTCCGTGGGAGACTTCCAGTCCAAAGCACTACGTAAATGTGCTCTATTAACAACTGATCCTACGGTGTCTGGAATGTTAAAAATGAGATTTGTTCTAAGAAAGTAAGTGAGCCCTTTTACAGATAAAAATAAAATAAGAAGGTTTTAATTCAAAAAGTATCAAAATGTTGACCTTGTCAAATGAATTTAGTAGTTTCCAGTGAGAAAAGAAGAATGCTTTCATGGAGGCCAGTTATTTCTTCTCCATATTAAGAGCAGGGTTTTCTGTCTAGTGACTCATTTATTTCTGATGATGAACTAAATTTAGATTTAAATTGTTTCATTGGTGAATATGATTGAACAATGGTGAATCCTTGAAATGACTTGCCCAGAGAGTGAAGCTGCAATTGGGAGGAAAAAGCCCTTCCATAGAAGAACATCTGTCCAATCCTAAGGACTTTGCAAGCCCTTGGAAATGGAGGAAGCACTCAGCCTTAACTGCCTTTAATTTTATAATTATAAATCAATAACTATAAATTATATTTAATGTTATAATTCTAACTATAACTCTAAATCTAGCCATGCCTTACTCTAACAGCAGTACACTGTGATGTTTTGTAGGCCTTTTATGACGTTATTTCAACATGCAGGAACTCAGAAAATGATACCCCCAAGCATAGCACTGTCATGTGCCAAGCAATTTAAACTAAGGATGTTGAAAGGGTCTCGGAAGGGCTCTCTGGGTCCTTCTCCCGTCCTCCTATCTTCTACCTATCTTTCTGCACCCACAATAGAAGCAGAATTCCTCTCCCTGAAGCAGGTCATAGAAACTAGAAATATTTCTCCAATCTTTTCCTGCCACATTGTACATAAAGAAATTCTCTGGCCCATTATGTCCAATAACAGATCTTTAGACCTTTCCTCCAGAATGGTGCAGCTTCACACTCAGGAGGAAGAAATACCCAACAAAAAGACCACGAGGAGTTGATCTGAAACCGAGCCAGTTTTCTTGACCTGAATACACAGTCTTTGCTGGTTCCCCATTGAGTCTGTTCCCATTGGATCATGCACTTTGACCCATCATACTTCTTCATGGTTTTTCCTTCTTTTTGTCAGAGTTAAACATAAAAACAGTCCGTTTTCCCTGACATCCTTGAGTATTCCTTTTAGAAGACTCCTGGGTCATGTAAAACTGTCATTGAATAAGTGTGTTTTGCTTTTCTCTTGTTAACTTGTCTTCTGTGTTACCCATAATGCTTACTGCGTGTCTGGAGCAGTACTAAGGTATTCATCTTTCTGTTACTGTAAAAAAAAAAAACTAAGATAACCAACTTATGAGAAAGAAAGGTGTATGCTGGCTCACAGTTTTAGAGGTCTCAGCCCATTGTCAGTTGATTCTCCACTTTTAAGACGGCAGCACTGCAGTACATCATGGTAAATGAAGTTCCTTGCCTCGTGGCTGCCAGTTGACACATATGGATGGTGAAGAGCTGAGTTTTGATCTCTCCTGTGAGGGTGTGCCTTGGAGATCAACTTCCTTCCACTGTCCCGTGGTCCTAGTGCTTTCTATTGCCACCTCTCAGTGGTGTCATGGGTGAAAACCAAGCATTCAACCAGAGTCCTTGAGGGACACTGAAGAATCCAGCTTTCACTCTATCTCAGTAGGTGTCCTACTGTGTGCCATCTACTTGGAGTCAGAATGTGCCAATTGCTGTGGCAGATGATGTTGGCATGCTTTTCACTTCACAGCAATAAAAACTGTCATAACAAGTATGCACCTTATTTATAAAGATTAGACAAACCTGAGGTTGTAGAGTAACACAAACCTGAATGACAGTATTACTTGTTGTCTGTATGAAGCTATATTTACACACACACACACACACACACACACACACACACACAAATCAAATTATCAAACTGAACACACAAGTCAGAGATCTTCTACAGTATCCATTTTTACTAAATTTCAAGCATCTTAGCAATAAAGATATTAAAAAATTATGATAGTTATATGATTTACATGATAATTTATAGGAAGTCATCTGCCTGATTCCATAGGTTGTTGGCTATGAACAATGTCAGACAATTACATCCAGACAAAGCATTGCACAGACAAGGGCTCCCTGTTAGCAAGCAGCAGGACTTTGTTTGCCTGAGGCTGGGCTCTGTAATTAGCTCCCTGATAAGGAGATTAGAGCAGGTCATTTGCCTCCCTCTATTCCAAGGGGATACCCGCCCCTATGTAAGATAATGTAAGATAATGGATAACGGACTCCTGTGCTGCCTACTCAACTCCCTCTAGGAGTTATAGTTTCTTTCCTGGAAATTTCTTCTATGTTTGATGGTATTCCTAATTAAATAAACCTACCCACAGACCTATAGACCTCTACACAAATATGAATGCTCCCATGAAGTGTTTTACTAAATAAAACTATGAGCTTCTTTCTACAAGTAGATGACACAGCTAGTTCAAAGCCTAATTATCCACTGCCATCATTTCTTTACAAAGTGGTTCCTCGGTACAGGGAGATATTCAAAGAAGGGTAACCAAGCCTTTTTATGGTATTCTTCTCAAAGCAGAGCTAGAAGCTTTAAAATGAAACTCAAGTTCTTCTAATATCCTCATTGAGCAATAAGTCCCAGCAAGGCGATTCCCAACTGGGACTGCATTTAAAAAGACCTTGAGAAGGAGGTATAGAAAAGACTGCTATGTGAGCAAAAAGAGAACAAAGAAAGATACAGGGTGCTTTAAATCACTTTCTTTTAGTGCATCTAGATTCATTCAGATGAGGTCTCCAAACTCATACAAATCACTTTTCCTCATTGGCCATCAAAGAGAGTTTAGGAATCGACAGCGAATTAAAAAGCTCTGACCTGAAACTGTATGAGTTCTACAGCTTCATTTCATCCAGCCAACAGAGCTACTGCTGCTATATTCCAGAAAATTAATTTTCCACCTAGTGATTTCTTTTGGTTGTCCCATAATGGAACATTTAAAAGTCTACAGATCCAAGGATTTAAAGAGCTGTAGGCACTGTTCAGCTGACTAGTTCTGACACAAAGACACCCTAAAATTAAGGGCAGCAAGAAGAGGTTATTTGAAACTGTGAGGAAGAAGAAGCCCTTTGAGGAAGATATGCAGACAAGATCCACAGGCTCAGGTAAACCTCAGCTGTGCTCACATTATTTTAATGAATGGGGGAATGAGGAAGTCTGAAATCTATTCACTGTTTTCCAGAGCTGTGCTCAGCAGGTGGCCTAGGGGAGCCCAGGCTATGACCCTGCTCGGGAGTGTTGAGCCACGAAAAGTCAGGGCAGATACAGAGTAAAAGGGGAAATTAAATGCAACTAGAGAAACATGTTTCATTAGACTGGGAAAGAGAAACCAAAGTTTCCAGAAAACAGTGAGTGGGAGGTCGGCAATTATGGCAAAGCCCGTCAAGACCTCTCAAAGAATATTCCATTAAATCTGTTTAAATTGGTCCAACTAATGTTTTATTACCTTTTACATCACTCTCAAAAGCAATATCCAACTTGCAAGTTATAATTTGCACTTTTTGACTGTTTTTGAAAACTAATTCTTCTCAAAAATGTTAAGAATTAAAGGATGACAATGTTTAAACCAGCTAGAATAGGTTCCTAGACTTCCGTTCTATGGACCAATAAATAATCTAACGGAATAATTTACTTACCATGAGTACAGAGCAATCTTATAGTTCCCTTAATTGAACTACACTGTAGATAAGCTTCAACTAAAGAGATTCAAGAGCTGATATTTCTTGAGAAGTTTTTTTTTTTTAATTACAAGGGCAAAGACCATCATTAGCTGACAATTTAAACACAAATTAATTGCATCTAATGCTTATTTTAATCTGTTCATTCCCTACCCTGCTTCTTCTTAATGGCCTCCTTTCTACCTTTGTGAAGGACATTTTCTTAACCTCAGAGATAGTATCCACCAAACACAGGAAGGGAAACTTTCGCAGACTGATACGCTGTAATGATATTCCACTCAAAATCAAGGAAAAGAAAAGGCTAGATTGGCCTCTGACAATGATTATTTAATATGGTACAGATGTGATAATACTTAACTGTTTTTAAAAAGTAAAAAAAAATTTTAAGTTATGAAAAGCAAAAATTTTAAAACTTATTTTTTTGAAAGCAATCATGGTCTCTAAAGAAAGTAAAAGGAAAATTTACAGATTGTAACAATGAAAACTGCGTGTCCTAGCAGCAGACAAACAGACCAAGAGAACTCAGAGACTCAATCACACATGGAAATTTAAGTGACCTTGCTATTCTCTAAGAATGTGACGGGCCACTGAATGAATAAACTGTCTGCGTGGAAAAAGGTTTTAAGTCTATATAAAATGTTAGGTATATTAAAAACCAAAGGATATTCTTCTCTGGTATGAGAAAATGAAGATGTAAATGAGTTCTAGTATATAGAGTAGATAATGTGAAATAGAAAATATTTAGAGGGAAATGGGGTATAGGGGTAAGTAAAGAATGGAAAAATAATGTGATGGTAATACAAATGGAAAAGCTTATGTATATAAGGGGTGAGAGTTGTGGGGTAGGTAGAGGAATAGGAAAAAATGAGAATGAAATTGTTTCATATCATACACTGGTATAAATTCTCAATGCTAAAAGTGACTATGACGTGTATATATAATGTACGAATAAATATTTGAATTTAAAAAAACAAAGGATACAATACAAATTTTAATATAGAGATATAAAAGTTAATGTAGTTGAACAACTTTATGATCTCAAGGAATATTTAAGACCTCAAGAAACAAAAATCTTAAGTACTAAGATACGTAAGTTTGAATATATTCAAAGTTAAAATGTCTGTTCACCAAAATATACCATTAAGAATGAAAAGATGCGATATAAGTCTTAATTCTTGTGTGTATATACCGAGTAAAATAGGAAGAAGGGGGAAAATGTTGAGATTGTAACAAAAAAGTAGGAAAACAAATTTTATGTATATGGGGGGCAGTAGGGTGGGTAGGGCTATGGGAAAAAATGAGAATTAAGTTGTGTCTTATACTGGTACAAATCCCCATTATGGAGTGCAATCATGATATGTATATGTAATGTACCAATAAAGATTAAAAAAATTTTTTAAAAAAGAATGAAAAGATGCTATGGATTACAAAAAAAATACTTGAAACGCATTTTTGAAAGCATACAAGTTCATAACCCAAAGGTATTATTAAATTAGTAAAGATTCACAACTCAACAGAAGAATGAGCTATATATATATATACGCAAACACTTGAAGGAAAGGAGAAAATCCAGTGGCCAACAAGTAGAAAGAAAAGTGGTTGACCTTAAAGAAATGCAGATTAAAATCACATGAAAATACTATTTCATGCAAAAAATAAAGAAATTAAGAAGCCTGACTATGCAAGTGGGGTTTTTTACTGTTATGACACTTTAAAACACAAATTTAAAATTTCCTGTTTCCCAGAAGAGCAAAGTGATGTAGTCACTCTGGAATGCAGCTTGGCCCTGTTTTGCAAAGTTTAAAGAGTACAAATTCTATACATCAGCAAATCCAGTTGCTTGGTAGCTGTGTGAGAATTTCTAGCGCATGTATGATATATTCAACCCACATTTGCACTGCCATTACAAAAATATTTAGAGCTCTACGTTTTAAACTCTCCACTGCCAGGAGCATAGATAAACTGTGAACCACCTGGTGCCTTGGTTAGCAGAGCCAGTGGGGAAGCTGCTGACCATGGAGAGTTTTGATTGACGAAGTCCGGACCCCAGCATTGCACAGCAGAACACAGAAGTATGATGCAAAGACGAGTGGCAGTTGTTGAATAACTATACACTGTTTAAAGTTTAAAACCTGGCAATACTTTGTGCTTTATAGATATACGTGGAGAAAACAAAGATAAGCACAGAGCAGAAAACACAATTCAAAAGAGGTGCTTTCCAATCGGGTATGTAAAAAAACACGATCTGAAAGGGGTAGAAACATCCTTTTCAAGTATTTTTTCCTAGCTGAATGGTGAATTCCAAAGTATTGATCATATTACCCTCTAGGCAGTTGAAACTTGGAAATATTTCATGAAAAATAAAACAGCCAAAGGACACAGTTCTTTAAAGGGGAGGCAGAAACGAGAGAAACACACACAAGTCCAAAGTGTGGGAGATATCAAGTGGTATCAGGTGAGATTTTTACATGGGAGCTCGAGAGAGAAGTCCCCACGTGGCGATAACCAGAGACGTACAGACTCAGACCAAGAGTGTTTTCACCTGATTCTAAAAGCAGGGCGTCACTTCTCCAAACTGGTCATTCTCCTGGAAAGAAAAATAACTGTCCTGCAGCCCCGTCTGCCTGGGTGAGGAATACTTGCGGCGGTGTGGGTTCCCCGTGTGGCAGGGCTGTGCCTGCTGGTCACCCGTCCCTCCTCGGGGATAGCGGCTCGCTGATAGGAGGACATTTGGAAATGTCCACTGGTGGAAAATGGAACCTTAAAAACACATCAAAGAAGATGACAGAGTGGTGAATAGCGAAGAACTCCCCGAGAGTTGACGTCCAGGCGCGAGAATACAGGAACGTGAGGAAGAGAAAAAGCAAGGAAATGGCACCCCAGGACCCACCAGAGATCTGAAGAGAATTGAAGCCCATCACAGAAGTGAAGAGAGAGTCTTAAGTGCAGAAAATAGTTGCAAGTTGCACTTCCTCCTTAAGCCCTGACTTCCTGTGTGGGAGGGGTGGGTTGAACCTACAGACGCATGGTGACTACACGTGACCCCACGGCCTCCACAGAGAAACACACCAGTGCAATGGAGTGGCCATACAGCGGCCTGCAGTGGCTGATGATCTGGATTCAGACATTGCCCAAAACAAGGCAGTTTGCTGATTTCCATCTTGGACATGAGCTAACTGAGCTCAGAACTCAGAGCAACTGCAGCGTCCTCCAAGAGCGACTCCCAGGGTCAAGGGAAGGCGAAACCAAGTACAGTTCAGCAGGAGGTCAAGGAGCTGCTCCGGTTCAAGCCAGAAGGAAGCACAAAAAGTGTTGCAGGCTGAAAAAATCAGATTCCTGCCTCCCAGCTAGGAACCAGCTTTTAGTTCAATGGCACTAAAGGTGCAGGCTCGCTGGGACTGTATACTACTCCACTACAAATCTATGGCCATTTTGCTGGGATTAATCAGCACGGACCTGGGCTCCGTCTGCTCACTTGGTGTACCAGGGACAGCAGAGACACACCCTGGAGTCAACATTTTTTTCTTCCATTGTTTTTTTTTTTTCTCTTTTCTTAATTGTTCCTGTTTTTATATGAGTATGAACATTGTTTCTACTCTGTGGTTGTTCTGTCTTTTTTTATTTCTTCCTTCTTCTTTCCATCTTGTCTGTTTTACAAGTTTCCCAAAGTTCATGTAGTCTTTCATTCTTCAGTCTTCCTTCTAATCTCTTCTTCTTGTTTATTTCTCTGTTTTCCCTACTTAACCCCTTTTAAATTATTTTCTCTGAGGGCTAGAGTTTTAGCTCAGTGGTTCCAGTGCTTGCCTCACAAGCCTAAGGTCATGAGTTCTATCCCAGTAACAAAAAAAAAACACTTTTTTTCTCTTCTAGGAATAAAATCACCATATCGAGGGCATATTGACTGTACACAATTTTCTAGTTTGTTTGGCTTTCGTTATATAACCTCAAATTTATTTTATAGTTAAAAATGACAAGTTAATAGTTAGCATATTTTTCATTTTCTAGACTGTTTGACACAATTGTTTTGCTGGTTGCACTACTTTAGCCAAGGTTATGTAATTGTACTAATCAGTTGTTCTTCCTACTATGCCAGGACTGAGACTGCTTGAGGGAAATGAACAAAATACCATAGGCCAGTGCCACATAATCAGGGACTCGGCCAAATATTCAGCAACTTCTCTTTCCCAGTAAATTAAAGAGGAAAGATCTTGCAACAGAAAACACAAAAGTCACCTACACCTGGAAGACACCTTTAAGAAGCAGTGGTTCCCACCAGGCCTGGTGGCTCACACCTGTAATCCCAGCACTTGAGAGGCAGAGGCAGGAAGATTGCCAAGAGTTTGAGGCTCACCTGGGCTACATAGTGAGCTCAGGGCCAACCTGAACTACAAAGCGAGACCCTGCCTCAAAAAACTAAAAAAAAAGCAGTCGTCCTCTAAGAGGTCTCAATACTAGTAGTAAAGCTACATGTCATGAGAAATTTACATGCATCAACCAAGGAATTAAACCTTAAAAAATAAAAAATGAGAAGACACAGAATCAAGAGAAAATTCCAGACATCCCACTCATCAAAGGTAAACACAAGTGACCATGAGATGGAACAGTTAGAAAGCCGTCCACCCGGACTCTCTGAAGTGGTAACAGCAGAAGTAAGAAAGCAGGAGGGCAGGATGAGGCTCCAGAAAAAAATCAAATCACAAAGGATTTCTTTGAAAGCTAAAGCTGGTAACCATAATGAAGGACATGGTTAGTGACTCCGGAGCAGATACAAAAAAATAATAGAAGACCTTAGGAAAATGATGCAAACCATGAATACCAAACACAGGGAAGAAACTAAACCCAGCACAGATTCAAGCAAGAACCCAGGAGATGAAAAATCCCAATCCCTGGTACAAAAAAGTTTTTTAAACCTATTAGCAGAAGTAATGGCAGAGAAAAAGCAAGGAAAAAGAAGCTGATATACATGTAGAAATGCAATTAGCCATGATGAAAAAAAGCCGGACCAAGGCATATAACAGTCAAGATTCCAGAAATCGAACCAAAACCACAATACTAAAAGCTAGTAGAGAAAAGAAACAAATCACATATAAGGGAAAGCTCATCGGAATTATATCAGACTTCTCAACACAACCCTCAGGTTAAGGAGAGCTTGGAGTAAAGTATTTCAAACTCTTCAGAATCACATGGAGACAGACATGATAAGCAAACCAGGTGTACTCACTGCCAGGTGAATTTCTATGGACGAATTCTATAAGAATCAGGAAATTCAACGTCCTTTTAAGCACAGACCTTCAGAAGCACTGCTGTTGGGGAAGAAATAATATTTTAAAACATTTTCTGAAAACAAGATTGATAGCTAATGTCATTCATATTCCAAAGCAGTCCTCCAAGACTCAGCATAGACAACTCATTGATTTTAGCATCTATCATTCTTGGGGCTTTTGCAGTCACTTTAAGGTGTCTTTGTGTAATCCACTCATACCTGAGAATCTTTTCAAGGATATTCTAAATAATTAACCTTCTCACATTGGAGTTCAAGGGTCTCTCTGTGACAAAGCACTTGAACACCTCAAAAGCATAATTATAGGCATACCCTTGAGAGTTGGGATGGATCACGTTCCCACAATGAGTGTGGATATTAAACTGATATACCAGCAATTAGTTATTATGAATTTTCTCCATTACCTGGACTGCTGGATTGTGTCAGTGAAATATAGCTTGGCTTCGAGGAGTCCATATAATTTCTGATTGCAACTCTGTCCTCAGCCTTAGATTTATTGCAGTTTTTCAAAGGCAAAGACATCAAAACTACTCCAACTTCCCTTTTTCTTTTCTCCCACTGTTGAAGCAGTCATGTGTTAATATGAGGTCTCCTTTAAAATGATCTCCTTTTATAGATAAATAAGAGATTATTCTTGAAGGAGAAATAGTCCATTAGTTAAAATTATGAAAGAGCCCATGTAGGCCAAGGACTCATTTAACTATGATTAACTTATAAATGTATGTAAGTTTAATTAGCCTTAAAATTGTACTTTTTTAATACCCAAAGTAAGAAATCTTGAGCATTCAGCATTATACCAAATATCTGAGAGCCCATGAAAATCTCTCACAAAAAATTACTCTTACCTCTATCTCAAAATGCTGTTTCTAAAATGCAAAAAGATAGCTTTTCTTTCTTTTAATCAACACAGTAATGTAGCTTTCAGAATATTTTCTAAAATCTTGTATCAAAATCACCAAAAAGATACTTCCAATGGATGTCAAGAACTTCCTGGGAGAGAAGAAATCTTAATACCCTTCACCTTCAGCACCAATATATGAAATATTTAGTCTGAAGATCTTAAGAAAACAGGCTTATAGTAAATAATGAAGTTTACTTGGAGTTTAAAACTCTTGACTGACAAATACATTCTCATACTTCTCATACTTTTATTTACAATAGAAAATATACGTGTGTAGTGTATGTGGTTCTTAGGCATAAATATAACTATTCTCAAAACCTTTCTATGGCTTCTTCTATAATGCTGAGTCATTACCAAAAAGTCTACCACGCCTACGGAATCCTAAATGGCCCAAATCTCCACATTTACTTTGAGCTAACCTTCCACCTGCAGGACTAGCTACATCTCTTCTCTCCTCTACCCAATTCCAGTTCTTCACTGTGCCTCAAACCTTTCATTCATTCTATTCCTTCTCTCCAACAGGTCTTCCTTGCTTCCTTCAGACCTTTATTCCAATGTCATCTTTTCTCTTTAAATAAATGAAG
>PVIR01032093.1:0-18941 GCA_004026965.1 Petromus typicus
ATTCTTGTGTGTATATACCTAGCAGGGCAATGGCCGGGTCAAATGGGACCATCAATCCTAGCTTTTTGAGGATTCTCCAAACTGATCTCCACAGGGGTTGTACGAGTCTACAGTCCCACCAACAGTGGAGAAGGGTTCCTTCTTCTCCGCAGCCTCGCCAACATTTGCCGTTGGCTGATTCTGAAATGGCAGCCATTCTTACATGGTTAATTAATCTTAATGGTCAATATGTTTTTTCTTTCTCTTCTCTAAGCATTGGTTCAAATCAATTTTAAAATGTGGAGAGTTAGTTTCTGTTTTACATCCTACAGACGTGAGTCTTCTCTCAGCTGTTTAGAATTCCAGCCCAGGGAAGCAGCTTAACCTGTCCTTGTTTTCTTCATCTGTAAAGTGACAATAACTTTGGGGATTTGGAAAGATCAGATGGGAGAATATATGGGAAATTCTTGGCACTGTGTCTAGAGATAGTGCTGCTGCTTTTCCTTTCCTGCTGCCACCAGCTCTGTCACTTGATTACTCAAACTATTTAAATAATACCCCTGCTTTTGTTCTCTGTAAAGTAAAATAAATATACCTTCAGGTTGCCATACAAAGAGGATAATAATGATTACATGACATAATGGACACTAAATTATATACAGGAAGTACCTGTTACAGTTGTTGAATATTTATTTGGAGGTACTCTTTGGAATTTATACCTACTTGCTTCTTTAACCTGTCTCCTTATTTGTTAATGTGTCTCAGCCTTCTAGACTGCTGGAATTACAGGTACCTGAGTTGATTTTTATATACAGTGTGAGATAAGGACCCAATTTCACTATTTTTTCCCCACATTGATATCCAGTTTAAAAATAAATCTTTAAAAATTTTGGTAAATGAGTATTTCAAGGTATAGTTAGTTAGCAAGCAGATTATAAATGTGACAGGTTTTTTGTTTCATTTTCTATTTTGTCTTCATTCTATTTTTACTTCCATCTCAAACTAATTGTATGACCTGGAATTTTAGAAGGAAAGTGGAAATTTAGTAGTTAAAACTTACAGTTGCACCTGTTTTTATATTAATTTTTGCCAGAAATGAAAAAACTGTGAAGTCTCTGAAGGTTTCCATCTGAGGAAAATGGGTCTTCTAAACTGACATTTGCCTTATTCCTAGCCAAGTGATGTAATGTCCAGAATCTCGACCATTCATTTTCTGGCTACAACAGCAGATGGTTTTTGTTTTCTCTCATACCAAAAATACATCTTTCTTTTCCTTTTCCTTTTTCCACCATCAGCCAGTTTTATTTTTTTAAGCGTTTATTGGTATATTTTAGATATATGTAATGATAACATTTATCAGAGGGAATCTTACCTGTACATGATACATCTCGCTGCTCCTTTCTTTCCCATTCCCTTCTCCCTTTGACTCCTCTTCCTTATTTACAGAAGCTCTGTTTCCATTTTTTCTTTCTATTCTCTAACTTTCTTTTTCTCTTCTCCCCCTTCCCTGTTCCCCTTCTCATTTGAAATTTTCTTCCCATTTCCCAATATCCATTATATATATTGACTCTTATTTTTACTTTCAGTTTCTCATACCTGAGAAACAGTGTGTTAGGGCCGGGGATTTAGCTCAGTGGTTCTGCCATCTGCCTTGCGAGTTGGTGACTCACCCCAGCAGCAATCAGTACCACATACCACAGTGCTGGGCGTAGTGGCTCACGCCTGTGATCCCAGCACTTGGGAGGCAGAGGCAGGAGGATTGCTGTGAGTTTAAGGCTAAGCTCAGGACCAGCCTAATCTATAAAGTGAGACCTTGACTCAAAAAAAAGAAGGAAGGAAGGAAGGAAGAAAGGAAGGAAGGAAGAAAAGAAAAGAAACAATGTGGTAAACATGTGTCTGATCTAGTTCACTTAGGAGTATGATCTCAAGGTACACCCATTTAGGTAGAAGGGCCTCAAGCTTGTCCTTTGTGGCAGAGTAATACTCCATGTATAAAAAAACCACATCTTTATCTACTCACCAGTTGATAGGTATTTGAGCTATTCCCAAGATTTAGCTCTAAACACAAGTTTACTCTTATCACTGTGGTATGATGCTTTAAATTCCTTATCCATTTATCAGTTAATGAGTATTTGGACTGTTTCCAAGGGATAGCTGTTTCAGACCAGTGACAGTATATGCATGGTTGTGCATGAATTACTAAGGTATGATGCTCTTAATTCTTTGGAAGGATACCAAGAAGGGGTATATCTGGGTCGAATGGAACGTTCAGTTTCAGGTTTTTGAGAAATTGCCACACTGATTTCCACAGTGGTTACACCAGTGGATACTACTGCCAAGAGTAGAAGAAAGTTCCTTCCCTTTTCCCAGAGCCCTCGCTCACATTTGTTATTGGCTGATTTTTTTGTAATTGCCATTTCTAGAGTGAGGTGGAATCTCAGTGTTGTTTTAATTTGTATCTCACAAATGACCAGTGATATTGAGCATTTTTTCATATATCTATTTGCTGTTTTTACTTCTTCATCTGAAAAGTATCTATTCATTTCAGATGCCCGTTTTTGGATGAGGTCAGATGACTTATTTGGCCTTAAGTTATATGTTACTACAGATTGAGCTAACCTAAGGCCTTTTCACTAAGCTATATTCCAAGCTCTTTTTTAAGGGCCCAAGTTCACTCCTCATTACTGGAAAAAAAATGTTTTATTATTATTTTTTTAAACTTGGAGACAGGGTTTTGCTAAGTCAATAAATTTCCCTAGCTGAGCTTGAACATTTAGTCCTCCTGCCTCAGGCTCCCAGAGTGCTGGGATGGGATTCGAGGCTTGGGCCACAACATGCAGCATTCTTGCTTTATTTTCTTTACTTTGAAGATTTTTTTAATTAAGAGAATTTTGCATCCATTCTTTACAGATTTATCTGGTATTATGTGTTTTAAATGGAGTCAATTTGAAAACCATGAGACTGCATTGAGTTCTTTGGAATGCTGTTACCCGGATGACAAATGAAAGTACGCCTATCTGAAACCTAAAATATAAACTGTAGAATTTTAAAGATGCCTTTATAGGGCTTGTCAGAGTGTTTATTTTAAAAATCTAGGACATTTGCACTTGGTCTTTTAATTTAATATTGTACTTATTAAGTTGAATTCAGTTGATTTCACATACTGTATATGCTTGCTTATATATTTATTTAGACATAGAGTCCCATCTGTATAGTTCAGACTAGTCTCGAACTCATTGGGGTCCTCCTGCCTTAGCCTCTGAGTGCTGGGTCTTTTTATTTATTTATTCTTTTTAAAATTCTGTATTTCAAGAACTGCTTTTGCAGTTGATTATTACTTTTTTTTTTTTTTTTTTTTTTAGACAAGGTCTCATTTTGGTTTAGATGGCCCTTGAACTAACCATGTAGCCTAGACTAGCCTGGAGCTCATGGCGATCCTTCCGCCTCAGCCTCCCAAGTGCTGGGACTATCAGCATATGCCACATGACCAGCTTCAGTTAAATTTGAAGAAGGTTGTTTTTATTTCAGTTGTGTCCTTTTACTGAGTAATAATTTTTGTCCAACCCTGCCTAGCTAGCTCAATTATATTTCTTGGATATAGCTACTTTTTTATGTCAGGATATTTGGGTCATTCACTGTTGGAAACTGGAATTTATGCATTAAAATAAACATTTATTGAGTGAAGAGAGTGGGCATTTTTTTGGTGCTGGATAATAAACTGAAGTCTGTGTACACAAACCCTCTCTCTACTATGGAGCTATGCTCCCAGCAAGACAAGAAAGAGTTTTTATGATGTCATTGTATCTTGCTTTTAAACTGTACAGTGGTTTATTTTAAATAAAATTGTTTGAAGTATGTATAATTCACACTACCAACAAGATACCATTTTTTATCATCTTGCAGTGATACCTGCATACCTGTGTTCATAACAACACAACTCAGTATCTAAATCTTGGATGTGTCCTGTTTGTCTGCCAACAGATGAAGGGGTGAAGAGTATGTGGGCTTCATATACAACGGAGCACCACTCTCTATGTAAAGAATAAGCTGGAGTCATTGATAGGAAAATGGCTGCACCTTGAGACCATAATGTTAGGTGAAATAAATCAGACACACAGTTTAAATATTGCTTGGTCTTTCCTATAGGAGAAAGCTAAAGCATAAACAAACTGCAAAAATAAAAGATGTATCAAACAGTGGGGGAATGTGACCACTGAACAGGCTGGTAAAAACAAAGAGATATAGACTTTATTCTCCAGGGTAGAGGTGGACTGACAATAAGCAAGAAGCCGCCAGCCCTGACAAAGAGAAGGTGGGAGCTTTCCAGGGCCTTTGAAGAGAGATCGGACGCGTCTTTATCCTACAGGAGTCAGAGCAGACATTTGTGGTCGAGGCCCATGTAGTAATAATCAAGGTAGGTGTGTGATACTTTCAGGTGACCTGGCATTGAAAAGGTGCTGTACTTGTGCTTTGTAGTAGTCATCTCTGTGTTGGGACCACCTCATCCTCTGTTGCATGTCTAAGACAGCACCTGCATCATTGCCCATTTTATTTGTGGTTTTTTGTATCTTGTCAAACTGTAGCTTGGAATTAAAAAGCATATTCATTAAGCATTGCACAACCAGGTCAAGCCTACATCAGATAATAGGAAATAGAAATCTAGAGTTTCTGTAAAAGGGAGAGGGGCCAAGTGATGGAGAAAAGGGGTAGGGAGAAGAGAGGAGATGAAAAAAATTGATGTGTTGTATACATATACAAGCTCCCTATAAACTAATCATTGTGTACTACAAACATATACTGATAAAAGTTGTAAAAGGATGCATTATTTAAGATTTTATTTTCTTTTAAAATCAGGCAAATAGGTATATCATACATCAGAATTCACTGATAAGTTTGAGTGGTTTTTGTTTGTTTTGTTTTGAGGCAGGGTTTCATTATGTCATTCAGAGTGGCCTCCAACTCGCTGCAGTCCTTCTGCCTGAATTTTTAAACACCTTTATTGAGTTACAGCTCATGAAATCCATATACTCTTCTGATGTAGTTTTAGTAAATTTCGATCATTGTGCAAACATCACTGAAATCAAATTTTTAACACTCCTTTGACATGGAAGAAGCTCTCTTTCCTTTTGTAATTGCTACCAACCTCATTCCCAAGAAACCACCAAACTACTTTGTGTATAGACAAAAATTTTGCCTTTTCTAGAATATTTTAAATAAATGGAATAATACAATGTATGCTTTTGTGTCTAGTGTTCATTGGGAGGGTACCCAGGGTCAAACTGGGAATCTCACGCTTGCTAGGCAGGTGTTATGCCTCCAAGCTAAGATCCTGGCACTGGCATTACACTGTTGTGAACATCCATCCTCTTGTATCATTGGTCTGTTCTTTTTAATTGCTGAGTAAATAGTATCCCATGTTCAGTTTATCCATTTGCCAGTTGAAGGATATGTCCCGATTTAAGCTGTTGTCAGTAATGGTACTATGCGCAAACTTTACAGATGTATTTGTAAAGATAAAAATAATACTTTTATTTTTCACGTGTAGAATTGCTGGTATATATGGTAACCATGTATTTAATTTTGTAAAAAATTTCCAGACGCTACCATTTCATAATCTTTCCAGTACTGCATGAGGGTTTCAATTTCTCTGTGTCTTTTTCTAGTGCTCTCGGGCCCAGGGTAGCTCAGTGTTCTGGAACCTGCCTCACAAGCACAAGATCCTGAGTTTGATTCCCAGCACTGAAAAAATAAATAAAAATAAACTGGAAGCCTCTTGAGAACGTAGTAGGTGGCTAGAGGAAAAGGAAGGCAAAATGACTTATTTAAAAAAATTTTTACCCGTTTTGTTTTCAGTGGTATTTCACTATATACAAACCTCTCTCTCTCCCTCCCTCCATTCCTCTCTCCTTGCCTGTGTGTGTGTGTGTGTGTGGAGAGAGAGAGAGAGAGAGAGGGAGAGTTACAGTTGTTATTTGAGGCAAAGTCTTACTATGTATTGTAATTCAGACTAGCCTTGAACTCACAACAGTCCGTCCTGCCTCAGCTTCCCAGATTCTGGGATTTCATGCATGTGCCACCATGCCTGGTTTTCTCATTGAATTTTAAAAAGAGCTTTATTGATAGGATTCACATGCCATACCAATCATTCATTTTACTTGTACAGTTCAGTGACTTTTAGTGTATTCAGTTATGTGATCATCACAGTTAATTTTCTTCATCCCCCCCAAAGCAAACTTGCACACTTCAGCTATAATTTTCTGCCCATCAGCTCTAAAATTCCACTTTGTCTCTATAGATTTCCCTATTCTGGATATTTCATAAATGGAATCATATAGTATGTGGTTCTTTGTGACTGTCTTCTTTAACTTCTCTTTTCAAGGATCTCTCTTGTGTATTTCTATGTACTCGATGTTTTGTGTGTGAACATAACCTTTTTATCCATTTACCAATGATAGACATTTGGATTTTTTTCTCCATTTAAAGAATTTATGAATAATGCTGCTATGGATGTTTTTTCTCATGTACATGTAAGTGTGTTTTCGTTTCTCTTGTTGTATACTTGATAGTGGAATCCTAGAGACTTAAGAGTTTCTGTTTCGTCTTTTGAGGAGTTGGCAGTCTGTTTTCTGTGTGGCTGCATCATAGGGTACATCTGGTGGCACTAATATACGACAGCACTGATTTTTAATTGATGTCCATTAGAGACTATGGTGGTGGTGGTGGTGGATTTTTACAAATTCATACCAACCCTAAATTTCTGTCGACAAGTTTGGCTATCACATTGAGTTAAACTTTCCCTCTTTCCCACTACTCTCAATAACTACAGACTTTTACACTTAACTAATCATACTGTGTTTTTCTTTTACAGAATAAGAAAGTTAGCCTGAATTTTGTGAAAAACCAAAAAGACGAAGGTTTTTCCAGTTTGCATAATGTAAGTTCTTTTCACTATTCTTGGCCACAACTCTGTGTTCGCTGACAAAGCTGTTTCTATGGAAACAAATAGCCCAGCCTCTTAGAATGTAAAAGGAATGCTGATCACTTAGAGAGAGACTTTCCAGCTGCTGGTCAAAGGGCATTCCTTGCTGAAGAAGGGGATGAAAGATGAATTGAAAAAGACTTGCAAGTTCTGAACACTAGTGTAAACTGAGAACAAGTTTATGCATATGAAATATATCTTTTCCATTTTCCTCTGTCTGAAAATGAAAATACTACTTATTTTCCTTCTAACCTCTATTGTTTTTCGGTCCTGCTTCCCAGCTACAAATAGTTCTGTTTCTTGGGTACAATCGTCAGCAGTCCTGTGCCCCATAGGCTATTTCATTCCCCTCATCTTGATCATTTGCACTTGAAATTGATTTAGTTTTCTTTATTTCATCTTTTAGCCAATTCACATAAGCAAAGCCCTTACTCCTCTACTAGTTTGAAGTTAGCATCAAAATAGCTTTGGCTTACCAATCTGAAAATTTATTTTCTTGCTTTGTGGACTATGTAAAGATGTTTTTGTTGTTGTTATTCTTTGGAGAGAGTGGAATTCCAGATTCTGGTGAAGATTAGAAATATAAGCCTTAGAAACTTTTTTTAAAATTTTAAACTTATGGGCTGGGGATTTAGCTCAGTGGCTCTGCACCTGCCTCACAAGTGCAAGGTACCAAATTTGATCCGTGGTGCCGCTAAATAAACAAACAAGCAAGCAGATTTAGGGTTGAAAGTTGGAAAGAGAGGAATTAGGCCAAAACTTCTAAACTTGTTATCTTCAGACTAATTTCTGCTTCACAAAGGAGGTAATTTTCTAGTTGGGTTTTTTATCAGCTTCTGAACTGTCCAAGGATTTGTGTCACTGTATTTTATTTTTTAAGTTTTTTGGACTGGGATTCTTCTACTATTTATTGATACAAATTGACTACATGTATGAACTGCATTATTAATGGAGTGTCTACTTAGAAGTTGTGATTTTTTTAGATTTTTTGAGACAGGTTCTCACTTTGTAGTTCAGGCTGGCCCTGAGCTCAGCCTCAAACTCAACACAGCAATCCTCCTGCCTCTGCCTCCTGAGTGCTAGGATTACAGGCGTGAGCCACCATGCCCGGCACTGTGGTATGTGCTACTGGTTGCTGCTGAGCATGAGTCTCCACACCCAGTACAGGTATGTGGTTACCAGGGATCGAGCCCCGGTCCTTGCGCTTGCAAGACAGGCGCCGGAACCATTGAGCTAAATCCCCGGCCCTAGAAGTTGTGATCGTGCCAGGTGTGGTGGCCCACACACTTAATCTCAGTACCTGGGAGGCTGAGGCAAGAGAATCACCTTGAGTTTGAGGCCAGTCTGAGCTATGTAGTGAGACCCTGTCTCAAAAAATTTTGGGGGAGGGCTGGGGACTTAGCTCAGTGGTTCCGGCGCCTGTCTTGCAAACGCAAGGGCCCGGGTTCATCCCTGGTAACCACATAACAATACTGGGCGTGGAGACTCACCCCAGCAGCAATCAGTACCACACACCACAGTGCTGGGCATGGTGGCTCATGCTTGTAATCCCAGCACTCGGGAGGCAGAGGCAGGAGGATTGCTGTGATGTGAGTTTGAGGCTGAGCTCAGGGCCAGCCTGAACCACAAAGCGAGATCCTGTCTCAAAAAACCTTTAAAAAAAAAAAAAATTGGGGGGACCAGGTTCTGAGGATCCAACAAAGACTACTCCAGCCCAGGCAAGCCTGGAACTCACAGCAAACCTCCTGTCTCTGCCTCCTTAGTGCTGGGATTATAGGCGTGAGCCATCATGCATTGCACTGATATGTGGTATCATTGGTATGTGGTATCAGTGGTATGCACTGATTGCTGATGGGTCGTGGGTCTCCATGCCTGGCATTATTATATGTGATTACCAGGGATCAAACCCAGGCCTTTACAGGCTCCAGAACCACTGAGCTAAATCCCCAGTGCAGATTTTTAGTTTTTAAACTTGTCAGTCTCACCTCCGCTGGCTTCCTTTCCAGTTTAATCATTACTCAGGTAAAATCATTACTCACATAGGAGGTCTTCCCGTTCTTCCCTGCTGCTTAGTACATTCTGCTGCTTCAGACTATTCCATAAATGCTTCCATCGGTCTGGAGCAGGCTTTTCGATGTGACTAATATTTAGTTGTCCTTCTAGATGCAGGGCAAAGAAATGTGACCTTGTGTTTTTCCTCTTTTCTCTCTTTACCACAGACTAAATTTTAGATCTGTCCACCCTTTGTGAATCTGTAATACTCCCAAGTTTAGTTGAGCAAATATTTCTTGGGCATTTCCTATATGACATGTATATACTAAGCACTGGAGGTATAAAAATAAGACATGAACTCTTAACAAATTTGGAATCTATGGGAGTGAGGAAAAACCAACTGGAGAAGCATTTATTTTCTCTACTGTCTCCTAGTAGACCGAACTCTCCAGAAGAGGTAACAAAAGTGAAATTTTAGTGGATTAATGTCAGACTAAAGAAGTTTTGGGGGCCGGGGATATAGCTCAGTGGTTCCGGCGCCTGTCTTGCAAGCGCAAGGACCTGGGTTCAATCCCCAGTAACCACATAACAACACTGGGTGTGGAGACTCACCCCAGCAGCAGCCAGTACCACATACCACAGTGCCAGGTGTGGTGGCTCACGCCTATAATCCCAGTACTCGGGAGGCAGAGGCAGGAGGATTGCTGTGATGTGAGTTTGAGGCGGAGATCAGGGCCAGCCTGAACCACAAAGCAAGACCCTGTCTCAAAAAACCTTAAAAAAAAAAAAAAGAATTTTTTGAAAGTAAAAAAAATAGATCCAGATACACTAGTATGATCATAATAGTGCAACCATGAGAATTCTGGAGGATTTTTTTGATTTTTGTTTTTTCCCCAAGTCCTGGAAATTAAGCTATGGCCAGCTATAAAAATTATGACTAAAATCATTTTAGCCAGTTTCTGTTGCATAATGTATAATTTTCCCTTATGATTTACTGTAATGGATATATATATGTTTTAATTTCTGATTATAATTTATATAAAAGTTGTTATTGTTTGATTTTTAATATCCAGTAATTATAAATAAAGAAGATTGACAGTTAATTTTCTGAAAATATGTACACTCCTAGATTTTCAAAATTGAAGTTAAGAATAATTTAACTATTTTTAATAACTCCTACACAAATTTCTGCTTACTTGTAGTAAAAACATTGAATCAGCTGAATTTGCATTTGTGTATTATCAACATATAAAGCTTAAAATTGTCCCAAATCAATCTAATGGCTTTCATTTTAAAGAAACAGTTAATGATAAACATGGTAGTGTTACATAGTTTTTAATAAAGAAGCTAAAATTTGACTGTTGTAAAAAAGTAATTTTAGCGTTTTCCCGGTTGTTGGCCTTAGTTATTTTTCCTAGTGGCCTAGGTTTGTAAATTAAATGCTTTGTCTTCTGTCTCTGTTTTACTACGGCCCGATGGGTGAAAAATAATTGACTGGTGGGAACACTGTCTAAACCTACGTTTTGCTTTGTTAGCATTGTGTTCTATCCATTTTATTTACTCAAGTGATGCTCAGTTGAAGGAGGTAGATGTATTACTGTAAATATTTTTAAAACCTTTAATGAAAGGAGGTTAATTAGATTTAACATGTGAATAGTTTACTCACATATAAACAGTCTACTTATTTATGCCGAGAAATGGCTTGCTGAAAAGCCAGTGTTATTCAATATATTTTTTAAAATATATTGGAGATCTTAAAAATAGAATCAGATTATCTTTTCACTTTATAACTTGTTTACCTTATCCTGTAATTCAGAATAATCCTGTGAATAAATTTTGTGTGTCTGAGGTTCAGAGGGAAAACTGGTCTTAACAGCTCCAGGGTAGGGATGGCGAACCTGTAGAGCTTTCAGTGGTACAAACAGCCCAGTGCAACAGGTGTGGCATAGGTGTGCCACCACTGCTCTAGGGAAAGTGGCAGAGTCAAAATGAAAATTCAGTTTTCTAGTCTCTAAGTCCAGTGGGGTTTTTGCTATATAAAAGAATTTTAAAATTTTTGAATGGTATTAAACACTACTATTTTCTCTAAATGAATTATTAAAAATTACACTAATTTTTTTATAAATGTAAGAAATTATAAAGACTAACAACTTACTTGGCCCTTTTCTCCTTCAGTATACTTTTATTCCTAGGAGCCTTTGCTGCTAATTAAACTTTCTTCTGTAGACATCTCCTTTATCTCAACTGCCCCACAAATTAATTCCAAACTACTTACCTGAGTGAACTACCAACATGGCTTGCTGCATGTCAAATTCATTAATTACTTTTTAACAGTTAATTTGTTAATCCCATATATATTAGTTAAGCATGAAGTATTGTGTTGAGGCAGCTTTAAAAAAGATAATTTGGGGTGAGGATTTAGCTCAGTGGTGCCGCCTGCCTTGCATGTACAAGGTCACGAGGTTGATCCCTAGTGGAAGGTGACGATAATTTAGCTGGGAATTTAGCTCAGTGGGTCTGCACCTGCCTCTCAAGCTCAAGGTCCTGAGTTAAAATTTAAACTTTAAGTAACTCACTCTATAAGATTAGCAGCCAAAACTTACTACTTTTACACTTTGCTAAACTTTCTAGTATATTATTTTTTCTAGTTAATAAAATTGAATATTATGCTTCAAATTTTTGGGAGGTGACTTTTTTTTTTTTTAAACACCTGGATTCCCTGAGGGTTAAACAAAAACAATGTATGTAATCTACACAGAAAAATATTATTGTATATTTATTAGATATTTTATGGATTGTATAGGAATTGTAAGAGGACTATATAAAGTCTACTTTTATATCGTAATTCTTATATTTTTTTCCTCCATCTTTCCCCTTAGATCTCCCTCATGGATATTTTTCATAGCATTATTATGTGATGTGAGAAGGTTTTTTTTTTTGGTTTTTTTTGAAGTAAACATGGATTTTATACTACAGAATCAAGAAATTTGGCATTATATGAAAATTTGATGTATAAAAAGTGGTACAGGTTTTTATAGATAACCATGACAACATCCTATATGAATGGGCATGTTACAGAGGAATCAGACAACGAAGTAAAAAATGTTGATCTTGCATCACCAGAGGAACCTCGGAAGCACCGAGAGATGGCTGTTGACTGCCCCGGAGATTTGGGCTCCAGGCTGATGCCAGTACGACGAAGTGCACAGTTGGAGCGCATTCGACAGCAGCAGGAGGACATGCGGCGTAGGCGAGAAGAAGAGGGGAAGAAGCAAGAACTTGACCTTAATTCCTCCATGAGACTTAAGAAACTAGCCCAAGTTCCTCCAAAGACTGGAATAGATAACCCCATATTTGACACAGAAGAAGGAATTGTCTTAGAAAGTCCTCATTATGCTGTGAAAATATTAGGTAAGTTAAAAGAGAATAATAAAACTTTTTTGCTTTATGTATACTTTAATATTTGTATGGGAAGGAATAGGACCGTAAAAATGTCAGTAATAGGGCTGGGGATTTAGCTCAGTGGTTCCAGTGCCTAACTTGTAAGCTCAAGGTCCCAGGTTCCAGTCCCAGTAACCACATACAATAATGCCAGGCCCCACCAGCAATCAGTACCGCATACCACAGTGCTGAGTGTGGTGGCTCACGCCTGTAATCCCAGCACCCAGAAGCAGAGGCAGGCAGATTGCTGAGTTCAAGGCTGCTAGCCTGTAAGTGTGCTTATATATGACAGAGGTATGTGACCAGATAACTTCACTGGTAAATAAGTTAAATACCTCCTCGGGCCAGGGATTTAGCTCAGTGGTTCCGGCGCCTGTCTCATAAGCGCAAGGACCCGGTTCAATCCCTGGTAACCACATACAGTAGTGGGCATGGAGACTCACGCCCAGTAGCAACCAGTACCACATACCACAGTGCCGGGCGTGGTGGCTCACACCTGTAATCCCAGCACTCAGGAGGCAGAGGCAGGAGGATTGCTGTGATGTGAGTTTGAGGCTGAGCTCAGGGCCAGCCTGAACTACAAAGCGAGACCCTGTCTCAAAAAAACCAAAAAAAAAAAAGTTAAATACTTCCTCGCTACAGGACTTATTTGATCCTTTAAAGTTAATAGGCATTATGGATCTAATGAAACTGATTGATGTCAAATGCATATACCCAAACTTAGACTGTTCGAGCATTGAATTTTTCCTCTTACCTTTCCTGCACATACCAGTGCTCGCTGAGTGCTGAAAGAATATAGAAGTCAGTTTGAGAAATACTGGTGTTTACATTAATTTGTGCTACTTTTAAAACTAGACCAACTCCAGTGAAATGTTTTACTTCTAAGTGACTTACTGTTTTTGTTGTTTCGTTTTGTTTTTTGAGACAAGGTCTAACTTTGTAGTTGAGCCTGGTCCTGAGCTCAGCCTCAAACTCACATCACAGCAATCCTCCTGCCTCTGCCTCCCGAGTGCTGGGATTACAGGCATGAGCTGATTGCTGCTGGGCATGAGTGTCCACACCCAGTATTTTATGTGGTTCCCGGGATCGAACCTGGATCCTTGCCCTTGCAAGACAGGCACTGGAACTACTGAGCTAAGTCCCTGGCCCCCTCCCCTTTTTTAAAAATATGGCAAAAGAGATACTTCCACTGTAGAAATACAATAATCCTGTGAACTAGGACTCTAATCTACATTTGGGAGATAATGAAATTGAGCCTTAGTTAAATTGTTTATTTAAGACACGAAGCCAGTAAGTGCTATGTAGGGCCATGTTTTAATTGGCCAGATCTGGACATGACACATGTACATACAAACGTAAGCACGAAGTGAAGAGTTTGAATGGAGACTCATATCCAGTCCAGCGTTGAACTTCACTAACATGGATCTGAGTGGTTTTTTTTTATTTTCCTAGGACATATATAGCATGTTTGTTTCTCACTGAGTCTCTTTATTCCAAGTCTGGAGCAGCTTCTGTACTTATGACATCATCTTCTTTTCTTGTTATATATTTATTCAGGACCCTTATTTCAGATGTGTGTGCAAAGGGTCACATAAACTCTTCAGTGGTGCATACTGAGGACATACAGAAATGTGCACAATCTACTTCAAATGCTGCAAAGTGTTGTGTTTTATGAATTTATATTCTTTTTCCCTAAAGATTTTGTTAGAATAAAAGTATACCCAGTTGGCTCTTACCAGCTTTCATTCCTACTACTCCTTTCTTTTTCCTTCCTCTCTAAAATATTTTGTAAATACTCTTTATTGAAGAAAGTTTGTTAGAATATATCAAACTTGAGTCAGGTCTTATGGTTTTCTGTTTAGATTTCTTGAAGATGACTTTACCTAGAGCTGTGGGTGTGGCTTAGTGATGCCTCTGCCTGTCTGGCAAACTCAGGGTCCTGAGTTTGGTCCCCAGTTCTTGAGAGAAAAAAAAAAATAGACTTTTCTTCCTATTTGCATTACTTAGAATCAGGCATAAATGTTTAGATAATATTCTTATAATTACATCAAAGAAATATATAGCTTACGCCAGACTCATCTGGGGAAATCTTCTAGTTGTTTTTGGGGCCTAAGCACAGAAAAAATTGTTTCTGTAATTGTTTTTTCTCTTTTTAAATACTGTGTTAACTATGCTCAGTTCCAGCTTCTGAGTTTTTTCCTTTCATTTCTTTCATTTTTTTTTTCCTTGAAATGGAGACTCCAGGCTTCTACACATAGAGGCAAGTGCAGTTAGTGCCTAGACCCTACTTTTCCTTAAAGGACAGCTGTATATATTCTTACACTTTGTAATACCTGTGGTTCTCAAAAGTACTTTTTTTGCCGTTGAACTTAAGGCTGTTTTACATATTTTAAAATACAGTACCAGGCTGGAGATTTTGCTCAATGGTTCCTGTGTCTGCCTGGCAAGTTCGTTCCCCGGTACCACATAACCACAGTGCCAAGTGTGGTGACTCACATCTGTAATTCCAGCACTTGGAAGGCAGAGGCAGGAGGATTGCTGTGAGTTCAAGGGCCAGCTTGAACTACAAAGCGAGACCCTGTCTCAAAAACAAAACAAAACAAAATATAGTACCAAGTATTTTTAAATTCTTTCCTGGGACTGAATATACTATTTTGAGAAATAAGTAATACATTTAATGCTAATATACTCAATACAAATGCCTATTAATTATAGGAAATGTGAAAAAGTAACACAAGCTGTAGATTGTTACTATCAGTCATAGCCCAGTTTTTAGATGTTGCAGTTTTAAATTTTCTTTTTAAGAAAAAACCAGTAGCTCTCTACCTTTTTTTCTGTTCATAATCTGCTAACACATCAAAGTACACAAAAGTACTCCCTTAAAATTGTATGTGCCTCCGTGCCAGTTTTTTTATTAATCCACACGTGACCGGAGACAACTTCTTAGCCCTTTGCACAGCCAGAAGCAGCAACCTTACTTTAACTGAGGGAAGCATGGGATTGCTGGCTTGCTGCTTTGAGAGGGCATCTTTGATTTGCAAATAATTCATCATACGTGAGTAAACAGAGAATTTAAAATGTCATTATAAAGATCAGATAATTTATCTGGGTAGTTTAAAAAATTAAAGTACTTGTAAAAATGACAGCGTATGATAACAAAATACAGGAATTGATAGAAAATACTCATAAATAGTAAACTCAGTTTTGTTTAAAAGCTAATAGAATCTTATAAAAATTAAAAAATACTGATTTGAAAATTTGATTTCAAATGAATGACTCATACTACAAGTTATAAAATTGTAGTATATTAAAGAAATTGGCTTAAAATTGACATTAGTTTTAAACTTTGCTTTGTTATAAATAAAAATGTCTTTATTCTCATTCATAATCAAAGCAAAATGCTTGTAAAGAGATCCTGAAAAAGGAGCAATGCATATTATAATGGGATGAGGTGGAATAGGGAAGTTTTCAGATATTATGGAGTATAGATTTCACTGCTTTTGTTTTTGTGTTCATAGATAAATAATAGGGGCCAAGATGTGCACAAAAACAGACAGTTTTTAAAGAGAATAAGCCAAGGAAAGCTGGCACCAGTCATGTGTGTGAATATGTAATTGTTACAGCTTTGAAGAAGCATCAGGATAGAGTGCACAGACGGGTTTCATGGTTAATAGGGAGGTCTGCAGTTTGTGTTTTGGGCCTTTCTTATTTACAACAAATATTTGCGTATAAAGAAAATTTTTGAAAGAAAAGAAAAAACATAAAAGAAAACTAAGGTGATAATGCTAAAGAATCAGTTGTTTTCAAATGTTAATAATAGCATATTTCAATCTTGATTAGTACCTGTGTATTTTTTGCCAAATGTCTGTGAATATGCAAACTGCTGAG
This sequence comes from Petromus typicus, assembly GCA_004026965.1. Taxonomy (NCBI): domain Eukaryota; kingdom Metazoa; phylum Chordata; class Mammalia; order Rodentia; family Petromuridae; genus Petromus; species Petromus typicus. Next base: position 16,280 of record PVIR01032093.1, read on the forward strand.
CATATTGGTATTTTAAAGTAAAACATCTCTTCACGGTTTCTTTCTGCTGCTGATTTTCGTTTGGCAGTGGAATATGTGGGGGTTTTATCTGATTGAGCTACCACTGTCTTTCTAATTTTAGCCTTTGTATCAACTAGTGATTTTTTTAAACTAGAACATTATGAAAAATATTAATATATTGCATAAATGTGCATAAATTTTTTATTTCAAAGAAGAATGTGTATATTGGATTAGAAGTAAAGTAAATGTTCTTCAGAGTCAACAAAGATGCTGAAGTACTAATCTAGTCAAACCCCTCCATTGAACAGACAGTCCCAGAGACTTTAGGTGGATTATCCATTGACATAATCCAACTTTTAAAGAGTGATAAGCCACTAGTGACACTCAGACATTCTGACTCCAGGTTTAAAACTTGTTTTTTCTCTCACCAAGTGTCTTTTATTTTTATCTAGGGAAAAAAATTCCATCAGTTACTTGAAAAAGACAATTTTACATTGTCTTACCACATGTGGGAGTAAGATTTTTGCTCTGTTGCCCTTCAGCTATTCTCATATACTTGTGGATATTTGGGGTTTTAGGGGGAGGATATTTTTATTGTGCTAGGAGCAGAACCCAGGGGGCCTTGCACATACTGGGGCAAGTGCTATTACCAGTGGTCTAAAAACATCGGCTCTAATAATTTGTTTTTAATTTGTTAACCAGTGATTACTGCTCATATTATTCTTGACAAATTCATATTGCCCTAGAGGACTAAACACCAAAGTTCAGAGATCTGCACTTTATGTTCTTAAATTTTAAAAGGGAGGGGTAGGCTGTTGTTCCATGGTAGAGCTGTCTGTTTAGAGTGGCAGGACTTGGGTTTGTTCTGCATGTGTACCCACAGTGAGGGTCAGAAGAAAAGAAAAGTTTTAATTTTGGAGTAAATCACTAGGAAAAAACTTCTCTTGTAGGGTAAATTAAAGCAGTAAGTAAAGATAAAACTAATTCAGAGTAGGTGGTTATCCCTCATGCTTTGAAACATCTCCAAACATGGAGAGTTCTTAGATTCCTTAGGTAATTTTAATTTTTACCTTTACAATAAAAAAATTCTCCCATATAGTTGCCTACGGTCTTAAATTTTGGAAGATAGACTTTACAGATTCAGTAATTCTTGGTTGCTATCTGCCTTGCTTTATACTTTTATTATCTTATATTTTATTATTTATATTATAAATACAAATTGTATGAGAAGGCCACAGCTAGGAATGGGAGAGTTATAGACTTATATATGTTTGCATTTGTCTGATTAATCATATCCAAAAAATAATAGAATTGATTTTTTAAAGAGTGTATGTCTTCTCTTTAAGGTGCGTACAATAATTAAGATTTAAGTGTACTGTATGTTAGAGATAAATATTCCAGATGATAATGGGAATTTTAAACAGTTTCTTCTGAAAATCAATTAAGAACAAATAGATCAAACTGCAGGGCATGGAATTTAATTTAAAAATAAAGAATATGTTGTAGGTAAGTTGGTACAGGAGGATTGCATGTTCCAGACCAGAGCTTGTCTCAAATTAAAAAGGTCTGAGGGTATAGCTCAGGTGGAAAGCACCTGCTTTGCAGGTGCAAGCCCTATATCCAGTCACTGGCACAGAGCAGGGACTCTTTATTATCCTCTGCTTTGTCTTCTCCATTTGTAGAAATCTGAGATATCTCATTTTCTTGGTTTTTATTTTAATTGGGAAAAGTTTCTCAAAGTTTTTATAAGGATTGAATCAAATAATATATATGAAATATATAATTATTGTTCTGTTGTGCTAAAGTGCAAGTGATCTCCAGTTAGTGTGGGACTGTTGATTAACAATGTACCTAGAGTCTTAGTGAAAATAAGTTTTTATTATTTAAAGAACAAAAATGTAAACATTACTTCATAAAGGTGAATAAAGTTCTAAAGGATGATAACTTACTTGGAATAAGTTTAAATAGGTCTTAATGCTTACCTAACAAATTTGAACCTTACCGTCAGTTTAATTTGTTGGTATTTCTACAGTTGGTAATGGTTCTTATGTTTTCCCACTACCAATTAACTAGTCTTATATTTGAAAGTAAAGCGCTGCCAGTTCAGGAAATCAGTTATATTATTCTTCTCTTGGACTTCTGCTCCTGTGGATCTTATCCAGGCCTTCTGAGTGCAGCAGATTTCCAGCTTCATCCTTTTGTTTTATTTTGTTTGATTATTTCTATTCTGTTATTCTATTCTATATTTCTATACTGTTCAGTTCTATTCTATTCTGTCCAGTTCTGTTCTGTTGTATTCTATTCGATTCGATTTCTTATTTTATTCTTTGAGACCAGGTCTGGCTATGTAGTTCAGCCTGGCCTTCAATTTACTATGTAGCCCACTCTGGCTTTGAACTCACGGTGATCCTCCTACATCAGCCTTTCAAGCACTAGAATTACATGTGTGCATCACCATGTTGAGCACTAGCTTTATTCTTTTTTTTAAATTGAAATCTTGGAGCCGGGGAGTTAGCTCAGTGGTTCCGGCGCCTGTCTTGCAAGCGCAAGGGCCCGGGTTCGATTCCCCGGTAACCACATAACAATACTGGGTGTGGAGACCCACACCCAGCAGCAACCAGTACCACATACCACAGTGCCGGGCGTGGTGGCTCACGCCTGT
>PVIR01032094.1:0-18940 GCA_004026965.1 Petromus typicus
CTGTTAAGGTCCCTTGTTGCTTTTGCAGCTTCCATAGCCATGAGATGTTGTCCCTTTGCCATTCTTATTGGAGACAGCCAACTATGGACTGAAACCACTTCAGACTGTGAGCTCAGCAAACCCTCTCTCCATTTAACTTTGGGTGGCAGGTATTTTGTCTCAACAATGAGAGAGAAGTAACTAACACATTATAGAATTAAAACTTCCAGATTCTTTTTATAGCTTTAGGATTCTATTGAAATAAAAACTTGTAATATTAAACAAAGAAAAAATAATCAGGTAGTTTTTCTCAAGAATATTTACTTAACAACCTAAAAACAATTTACAAGTTAAAAACTTTGGGCCCAAAGGTCATTTACAGACTTATTTTGTCTTTAAGATCCTTAAGAGGCTTTGTGTGTTTATATGTTTATTTGCTTATTTGTTTATTTGTTTGGAGTTAGTTTCCTGGAAGAAAAAAAGCTCAAATAACTTTTGTTATTTGAGCTGAAGATTTTCTTAAATATAAGTTTTATGAAAAATTTTTATTGAATCTTTATTGGTACATTAAATATACACATCATGATTGCACTCTACAATGAGAATTTGTACCAGTATATGACACAACTTAATTCTCATTTTTCCCATAGCCTTACCCATCCTACCACCCCCCTATATACATAAACTTTGTTTCCTTCCCTTTTTGTTATAATCTCATTATTTTTCCTCCTTCATCCTATTTCACTTTGAGTATTTTCTATTTCACAATATATAACATACAATTCTAGAACTCATTTACATCTTTATTTTCTCAGACCAGAGAAAAGATGCAATATTCATATATCTGTGACCTATTTCAGTTATGAGGATATCCTCAAGGTATGTGCATTTAAGTATAAATGATTCAAACTTATCATTTTTATGGCAGAGTAATACTCCATTCTGTAAAAGAACCACAGCTTTTTTATCCAGTTTCCAGTTGATGAACATTTGGGTTGTTTCCAAGAAGTAGCAATCACAAACTAAGCTGCTATAAACATGGGTGCACATATGTCACTGTGATATGAGTCTTTTAATTCTTTTGTGTAAATACCTAGCAGAGTGATGGCCGGGTCAAATGGGACTTCCAATCCTAGCTTTCTGAGGAATCTCCAAACTGATCTCCACAGGGGTTGTACGAGTCTACAGTCCCACCAACAGTGGAGAAGGATTCCTTCTTCTCCGCAGCCTTGCCAACATTTGTTACTGGATAATTCTGAAGTGGCAGCCATTCTTTGTGGAGTGAGAGGAAATCTCAGTGTTATTTACATCTGCATCTCTTGAATGACTAATGATGTTGAGCTTTTCTTCATATGCTTCTTAGCTGCTGTTACTTCTTCCTCTGAAAAGTATCTATTCATGAGATGACCATTTTTGAATTGGGTCTTTAAATTTGGGTGGGCTGATTTTTTTAAGTTCTTTATATATTCTAGATAGTAACCCTTTGTCTGAGGAACAGCTGGTAAAGAGTTTTTCCCACATAGTTGGTTGCCTTTTTGCTCTGTTGGAAACCACCAAAAGTTAAATACAAGTTTTTAAAATTATGAGTTTCCTTATCTCCCTTCTATCTGTCTTTATATATTCTTCTATCTTACCTCACTCAGTGCCAGAGATTTTAAACTTCATTTTTGTTTACTTATATAACTTTTTCCCACAAGTCATATAAATCATCTTTAAGTTTGGATGATGTAATAGAAAGTGGTCTTGCTTTAGGGACTGTAGTGTGTCTATAGATGATGGGTCTGTCACTGAAGTAGGTCTAGTTGTATTATTACATATTTATTTCATAGAGTTTACATATCACTAGGAAATTCAGCAAACATGCCAGCTATCAGATGAAGATGGACAAATTAAGGGAGGAAATTGGTATTTTGTGACAAGGCTTGTGTCTACTACTGCTGAGTAGTAGACCTTTAAGCATCAGTGAGACAATTCCCAAGATGGAAAAGACCATGGATGGTCAGCTCATAAAAAAGAAATCCAGATTTAAAAGTGCAAATGAAAAGAAGCTCCCATGCTCAACCACTAGAGAAGTTAACTGTAACTGATTATTTTAAGGGGGAGGAGAAACCACCAGTGGGAGGGCAGCTAAAACAGTCTTTGGGTCACATAATTATAATATTTGAAGGCTTACATTGTCTTAGTCTTCCTATTCTCACACGTTGGTGTATAGATGCTTGTGAGGGAAAGTTTATTGCTCCTGCATTTGTAATTGCAAAAGACTGGGAACAGACTTAACAGTTTTCATTAAAAGACTGATTAATCAACTGTGGAACAAGAATCTAATGAAATTTTTAAAAACTAGTGAAATAGATCTCTTAGGTACAGATACAAAATCAGCAAGATATATGAACGGTTGAAAGAACAAATGGCCAGGGAAAAGAGTGTTCACTTTCTTGTTAAAACACAGCATAGAAATTACTGGGAAGAAGCAAAAGTGTCAGCTGAACTCAACAGTCTGGGGATGGTGATCAGCCGAAGGGGCCACTTCCTTCTGTACCATCACCTATCATTTGCATTTTTATGTTACATCTCTATTAGGCTTTCTTATATTGGTTTGTAGTCAACATGGCAGTGTGACTTCAGATGTTACTGTACTGTTTTGTGACTGTTTTCTCACTGATAGTATGAAGATTTTTAACAATACCCATCTTCTTGGGTTAAGAAGATTAACCTGTAGAAAGTACCTAGAACCATATCTCAAACATAGTAAGCTTTTGATGAATATTTGCTGTTGTAATGAGCATAGATTTAAAAAATCAAATAGTCCTGTTGCCCTTGTTTGGACTAAGCACCGAACATGATACCTCTTCCTCACTCTTCCTCCCAGCACATCTGCTTTTGTCTATTTTAGTGTTTTCCCCTAATTTTTCCCTTCAGGTTTCCAAACATTAGGTTCCCTAACATTTACTTTGTGGAGACTATTGAGGCTGCCTATGAGAGAAACTAAGGGTTTTTATTTTATTTTATTTTTTGAGACAAGATTTTGCTATGTAGTTCAGACTGGCCTCAAACTCACAGTGATCTTCTTGCCTCAGCCTCCGGAGTTATAGGATTACAGGCATACACCACCACAGTAGGTGGATTTTGCTTTCTTAAACTGTCACAGTCCACCCAAATTTTTCTCTCTTTATTCTTTAATTACAATTGTGCCATCATTTTTGGCTTAGTTGATTTTAAGTGTTTATTTTAACCATGTAAAAGTACTATTCTTTTCTTTGACTTTTTATTTTCCTTAAGCCGACAGTCATTCCTTTAGAAAAAAATACTCCTACTTTCCTATGTAAATTTTTCTTATTTTTCCAAAATTCTCCAAGGAGTTCTAAATCTCCTTTGTACACTATTTTTCATATTAAAATAGGTAATGTTTATAGCAGACAATCTTTTTTCCCACATTTTTTTCTCAGTTTCCTGAGATATCCTGTGGACCCTTTCAGCCTGCTGTCCAAATTGAACTGGATGCACCTGAGGTGTGCTGCATCTCTGCTATATTTTGTTTCCTTGACCTGAGCCCTCTGCTTTTGTGATTGATCCCACCCCACCCACCTTTTTGGGTGGATGAAGTATATCCTCAAGTAACTTTCTGAGAAAGTATGCATGTGCAATACTTTAAGATCTTATGTGCTGATAAGAATTCTCTTTCTGAGAATTTAGTGTACACTAGACAGTTTAATCAAAATGCAGTGTACTATTTGTTAGCTAGTACCTATAAAGCAGTTTAGTTCTATACCTCCAATATCATTCTTTTCAAATGTTCTATTCAAAGTTATGTCCAGTGAGTTCAAATGTTTATCCATCAGTTTGGTCATGCAAAATACTCCTGGGAGAATATACATCTCAGGAGAAAAATAGACCTACCTTAAAAGCTGCATATTAGGATAAACTGAGGAGTTGGTAGTACAAAAAGAACTGGAAATGTTAACATGTGAATATTGGGAGTGTGAACCATTTGCTTTTGAAACTTACTTGCCTGTAAGATCTGCTTCAGTCCTATACATCCTAACTTTTATATTTGAGTGAATGAGATAGCTCAAATACGACTCACATCATAACTTGATATTCTTTGTTTAGGCATTCACGCCCTATGGGGGCCCAGTAACAAAACAGTGCTTTTTCAAAAAGAGAATAGTTATTTGTGAAAGGAAGCATGGATTTGCTGTAAGGGCTCTCTGAGGTTCTATATCTCCCCTAACTTGCAGCAAATCTCTTGAATACTGTTACTGTTGCAGGCCCTGGCCATGGAGACATTGACTCCTCTTCCTGCTCTGTTGTCTGGAGCAGGTTTTCCTGCTCTGGTAGTCACAGGATTATAGATTACTCAGTAAATGGGTCAGAGGAGTAATCCCAAATGTCAGTATGTGTTTCCCTCAAAATTCAATGAAGTCCAAAAAAATTATGCCTCTTTAGCAGTCTTAAGGAGTGAATGATACAGTAATTCCTTTTTTTTTAATTTTGGAGAAATACTGTTATTTAGGAGATGATCAGAAACATCACCAAGGTGCCAGATGCCCAGGTTTCCTGCTCTGGTACTTCTGGATTTACCATGATACCCAGGACACTTAGTTTTCCAGCCCCAATAAGCCTGTCAGCATCACACAGACAGTGTATTTTCTGGGGGACTGTTAGAGCCAGGGTGTCTGTAAACTAAAGTTTAGCAAGGAAATTGATCCATTCCTGAGTAAGAAAGCAAGGTTCACACTGTCTCTGCTGGGTAAAAGCCAGCTGCCTTTATTTATCTCAGACCACAAAAGTAGAAAAAAAATTGTACTAGTCTATGAGTGGCCATAGAATAGTAGCAGAAGTAAGCTTATGTGTTGAAATAGAGATGTCTTGTGAAATAAATTATTCTCCACAATTTGTGTGCCTTCAAGGTCAAATTAAGCACATTTCATAGGAATGATATAGGGATACCTGTTTCTGTGACCTTTGTGATTCCCCTAGAAATATAGAATTGGTCTATTCATTTTTTTTCCATTTTATTACTACTGTACATGTTTGTAGTACGTGAAGTTTTCATTTGTCTTAGAGAGTAAGTGCTGCATTTAATATAGCTTGTTTATTTTTAAAATTAATTTCCCCTTTCCACTCACTTCCCTCCCTCCATCTCTGATCGCCTGTCCCCACTTTCATTCTTGTGGCTATTACTATGCTTAGTTCATGTTTATGACATACATTGTGTACTTGTACCTTAACCCTTCTTAATAATATCTTAACTCTTCTTACTTCCCCATCTTTTCCCCTTCTCCCCTTGCCCTTCTCCCCTTGCCCTCCCTTTCTCCCATCCTTGGACCCTTTTTTTTTGCAAAAGGTCTATACCTTTGTTTCCTTTTATCTGTCCTTTACTTTGCTTTTCATTTATATGTTGCCAAATGAGAAGTGCCATTAAAGCTTGTGAGTCTGATTTATCTCACGCAACATTATATTTTCCAGATACATTCATTTTCCTACAAAAATCTCAGATTAATACTTCTTTATAGCTGAGTAGTATTTCATTATGTTTAGATAATACTTCTTTTTGTATCTATTTATCTGTTGGTTATATTCAGATATTCAGGATTTAACTGTGATGAATTGTGCTTTTATAATAATGGTATGCGTGTATTGCTGTTATATCATGTTCGCTTTTGGGGGAAGTTACCTACAAACGGAATTACTGGGTGGTATGGAATTTCTAATTTTAATTCTTTGAGAAATCTAATGATTATACTAGTTTACTGTATCTGTACTCAACTGTGGTAGTGCAAAGGATGAGAGATTTCTGAGAGTCTACATCCAGTTTTACCTCTGACAACTTAAAGGGGTTTTGCTCATGATCCCTCAATGTGAGAGAGTCTTAGGAAAAAAGTCTGATCTGATGTTTCTGTGACTTTTCATTGAAAGAACCAGAAAGCAAGAATAAGAACAAAAGAAGGACATCGGTGCAGGAATTGGGAAGTGTCAACATGTGAATATTGGGAGGACAATATATGTAGAGGACAGGGGATGGATAGGTTGTTCTGCTACATGACCTACCATAGAGATAATCTAAATAATCAGACTGTGGTGAGGAGAAAGGCCAGAGCTTACATTTCTTAAAGCAGTATGTTTTGATTCGTACTCAAACTGCTGTCTTGAAAGCTACCGTTTGATCCTAACCATGCATGTTGCTGGAGGTCTGTGGCTTATCTCTCTTCATATCCACTTCAGACAACGTTGACCAGTGCCCCACAGTTTACATTCTGACCAGCAACATAGGATCGACCATTTTTCATCACAGTTACACCAGCATTTGATATTCTTTGGGTTCCTGATTTTTTTTTTTTAATTTTGGGAAGGAGTGGTTACTTTCCGAGTCACCCACAATAATACCCTTTTCCCATAGGTTAGAAAGTTTGAGGATGAACGAGGATAGTTGTTGGGTATGACCATTGTCACATCTATTTATGTATAGCATCTATCCATTTGAGATCTGTAGGAAAAAACATAAGCCAGCTCATGAACTCTAGGCTATCAGGGCACCAACTTGGATTCAAACACGACTTCCCTAAGCATAAGGTAAGAGTCCAAAGATGCTCTAAATGCCTGCCTTGTCTCCACTGCACAGTTAATGTGGCAAATGTCTGCATATTCCACTGGAAAAAGTTAGAAGAGGCTCTTAGGGCCCTCTGTGGCTTCTATGATGGGATCCTTAAGGATAAGCAATCAATTTCCCTTCCTTAATGGAACTTTAGACCTGGGACGAGGGGCCCTTCAGTGTGTCTCCTTGACTTATAAATCTTCATTTCACAAAAGCTCAAGTTTTTTTCAAAGAGGCAGATCAAAGAGAACTTTAGAAAAATTATCATCTATTTTTAGGCCCAAGGCTTTTATAATCCATTAGCCACTGTTGAAGATCTCTGCTGATCAAATTGTTTTATGATGTTAACAAATTCTGTGTGTCAGGAATTCAGACAGAGCACAAGATGATGATTTCTCTCTGGTTCTTGACACCTGAAGTCCCACCTGGAACACCTGGGAGCTGGAATAAGTGAAAGGCTGATTTACTCACCTGTCAGGCAGTTGATACTGGGTGTTAGCTGAAGACTTCAGTTCTTTTCCATATAAACTTCTCCCTGTGGTCTCTGCACCAGCTAGTTGGGTACTCCTCACAGAGTAGTGTTCAAAAGATAAGCATTCCCAAGACATGCACTTCATCACCTCTTTTTCTCTAAGCTTAGAAGTAACATCACACCGTTTCTACTGCAATTACATGTTCTTCATGTTCAGGGGTGGTGGAAGATAAATGAATCACTTCTCAATAGAGAAAGGCCAACCCCACACTGTGAGAGGGTTTGAGATGGACTATATGTAAGTGTAGCCATCATTAGAAAATATGTTCTGCTACAAATAAGAGTATCAGTTTTTCCTCACTGCTGTTGGTCCATCTCAGAGCTAGATAACTTCTGTTGCAAAGGGTTTGTCAGATCCATTTGTGAATAAATAATGGTTGTCCTTTTTTGTGGAATATATGTATGGTGAATCTGTGTACCTTACATATACTACTAAGTATGACATAACACCACTGACAAATTTGAGAGTGTGTGAGAATTTAAGAGATTTCACTTCATTTTGGTGTTCTATCTTGCCGTGGTGCATTGTCCACCTCCTTGAGGACTGGGTTTTTTCTTTTTTGGTGCTGGAGATTGAACCTAAGGTCTCACTTATGCTGAACACTAAATTATATCCTCAGGAATTTAAAATTGTGATCAGAAGCTATCAGACAATTTTTTAATGTCCTGTCATGCTTGCTATAAATAATAAGTGTTGAACCTCACCCAGATTAAAATTTCTTGTTTTGATCTGTCTACTTCTGTTTAGATGCAGCTTGTATTTTTGGCAAAGACATTGTATTTTTTATTTTCTTACTAACTCTAAAGCTAATTGTACTATATTCTTCTGAAGGTGGACTATTCTGAACTTTTCTCTATTTTAATAATATAACCAACTTCAAGAGACTGCCTGGCTCTAAAAGTTGAGCGAATATTATTAAATTATAAAACAGCAGTGATAGTATCAGTGTACTTGGTGGATAAGTGAGCATACTATCTGGGTGGGAGTGAGCAACATTTCCCAGAAGCACTTAAGGAGAGACGATGTAGTTCCTTGGTGAGTAATAGGTCAGACTGGACATTTTCCAGTATCATCTTCCACACCCCTTCTCCTTTATCATATTAGATGACTCAGTCCTTCTGAAACATCTGTACACAATCTTTGCTCATTCCGTTTCATCTTGGAATGTCACCTTCCCAAACTGTTCCCTCAAGCGAATTCCTGTTCAACTGTGGTAAGACAAATTAAAAGCCGTCTCTTGCGTGGCACCACCTCTCCCACCCCGGTGGCCAAAATAGTCCCATCCTGTTTCTGCATTCACAAAGCACTTTGTGAATATGTCTGATTACTATAGTACCTACTCCTGGGGAAGTAGAGAGGGAGGAGTGAATAATAACTCTCTACCCACCACTCAGCAATCAAGAATGATTTGCTGCATAAATGATCAATTCTAAAAACCTGTCACTTCAAGGTAGAAGGATAACTGTTACAATGAAGATTCCTCGTCTTACTGAATCAGCATTCCAGCGTGGTGGCTCTTTTTGACAGGTCCCATGGAACGTGCCCTGGTAGCAGTGTGTTACACCGGTCGTTCTGTTTCTGCCAGCTTCCTATCTCCTAAGCGCTAATTTTCATTTCTTGTCGTAGCTAGCCTTGCTTTTCACATTTTCTAGGACATTTTTTGACCTTCAAATTCTTCCATAAGATTATTTTCATTTAGCATTCAGATATGGATATACATTATGGAGCCCCATGCCCTAGAATTTATTTTTTAGCTGATGTATAATTTTACGTATGTTTCTTCAATTAACCTACATTCATAAAAACTTTGTGTGTGTCAGCATCTGAAACATTGTGGAGTTTATAAATGGCTCAGTGATTTTTTTTTTATTCAATGCAGCTTTCTGATTATATATTTATGTTACCAAAGAATTTAAATTACAAATCACAGCTGACAGATCTCTCAGAGGATTACAAAAAATAAGAGAATATTATATAAAACATAAACTTAACCCATGTTTTAATAGATAATATATTAAGAATTTATTTTCTGGGCTGAGGATTTAGCTCAGTGATTCTGACACCTGCCTTGCAAGCACAAGGTCCTGGGCTTGATCCCCAGTAACCATATACAACAATGCCGGGTATGATGACTCATACTCACCAGCAATCAGTACCACATGCCACAGTGCCAGGTGTTGTGGCTTATGTCTGTAATCCCAGCACTCAGGAGGCAGAGGCAGGAGGACTGCTGAGTTTAAGGCTGAGCTCAGGATCAGCCTGAATTACAAAGCAAGACCTTATCTCAATATATATATATATATATATATATATATATATATATATATATATATATATATAATTTTCTCACCAAACTTATTCAGAAACCATTTGATCAACAAAACCTATCTAGTATTAAGCCTTTGAATAATACGCTTACAAACCAATGAGGTCAAGAAAGAAACTGGAGAAAAAAATTCTCCATTTTTACAGATAATGCTTCACAAAATAATATTTAGTTAAATCGACCACATGTTTATGCAGCATTTTTAAATGATTGAATAAGAGAGAGAATTCTCCCTATTCTGCCCACATGATTGAAATGTGATCCTCAAGACATTCGTGACAAAGAACTGCTCAAGAAAGCTACAAAAATATAAATCCATTGTGGTAAGCTGAAAAGAATGCTATTATGAACCTTGATAGACCCTAAAATAAGATAATGAAAATATAAGTAATAATAAGTGCATAATAAAGCATTTCATGTCAAGTGATGATAGTGTCTTGTCTTAGTAAGCTCACTGGAATCCTTTGTTCTTAGAATAGCTCACTCAATTTCATCAACTTTGTTCGTGAATGTAAAAGTTAAAAAAAACTTCCTCTAAGAGACAGACATTAAAAACATATTTTATCTTTTGCTTTTTTTTTCCTGTCCTAACTTTTTAAAGAAAATGATCTCATTTAAGTTCAGGAAGCAAACAACACAGATTATAGTGAAGGTATTTGGGCTCTGACAATATTAGAAGTGGGGGTAGTGTTGTCTTTACAAGTGGAGAACAAAATAGGTCGGAACTGTATGAAGAAGTTTCTCCAAGGAAATGCTTATTGTCCTCCATGAATAAAGTCATTATATCCATAAATTTACCTAAGGGATATTTCATTCATGGCACCAGAAACCAATCCTGACACCAAATTGAGACAGGAAGGTACAAATAAAGACTTCCAGTTCATTTTTCTGAGGACATACCGGGAATGCAGAGGGCTCATCAGTCATCCGAAGTACAACAATTCCACTCTCATGGAAGCACTCCATTGCCTCTGCAAAGGAAGGTTACAGAGGTCAAGACACCTCCTAGCTTCAAATCAGGGAGTGCTAAAGACAGAGCATGGAGAAGCCCTACAGATGGAAGTGTGGACAGTATCATAGAGTGTTGTGCAGTTTGAGTTCCCAAATGCTATTGTCTTGATCTTAGACAAGCTTCTTAAACCCCTTTGTACGTCTGTTTCCTCAGCTATACAACGTGGGTGATAAGACTTATAATGCTCATATGGATTAGTGAGATGGTTGACATATATACAATAAATGTTAGTTGGGCTGTGGTGATGATACAGTATAGATTATTATTTCTTACCCCCTAAAGGAGACATGTTTGTGGTGAGCCTTTTACAGAGCCAAGAAAATCATCAGTCGAATACCTAGAAAGAAGAGGAGTTTATATGACTGAATTTTCTAATTCTTTTTCTAGGATGCTCCTTTAAGTTTGTTGTTTTTTTTTTTTCCCAGAGTATTATTAAATTCTACAGTTTTGATGGTAAATGGGAAAGGTCTAGGGAGGATCTGACATAAGCTTCAAAGAAATTTAAAGGCAAATTAACTCAAGAATCAAGAGTTGAGAAAATGGCTGGGCACATTGGTGCCCAGTTCCAGCCTTAGTTCCAGCACTAAAGTGTCTGATGCAGGAGGATTGCCAATATTTCTTAGCCAGCCTGAACTACAAACTGAGTTCAAGACCAGTTTGGACTACACAGGAAGACCATGTCTCAAAAAACTAAAATAAATAAATAAATAGATCTGAGAAAGTGATTTTTAAGAATATAAAATTTAGGGCCAGGGATTTAGGTCAGTAGTTCTAGCACTTGCCTTGCAAGTGCCAGGACCTGGGTTCAATCCCCAGTAACCACATACAGCAATGCCAGGTGTGGAAACTCACGCCCACCAGCAATCAGAACCACATACCACAGTCGTGGGCATGGTCACTCACACCTGTCATTCCAGCACGTGGGAGGCAGAGGCAGGAGGATTACTGTGAATTTAAGGCTGAGCTCAGCGCCCACCTGAACTATAAAAGTGAGACCATGTCTCAAAGAAAAAAAGAAAATAAAGTTTAGACTTTTACAAAGTTGATAGAGTATTATTTGTTCATTGTTTAACCTATGATATTCTTTGGGAAAAGTGCAATCCATAAATAAAACTGAATTTTAATCACATTTATTTTCTGCAATATAAAAAAATGCTTTGCTAGCACATTATTTCCTAAAAGCAAGAAGAATGTCTTTCTTTCCACATTAAACCTTAACAAATTTAAATATTGTACAGTTTATGAAAGTTGTTGCCTGACTTTAGAAACACATAAGTGTGGTTTTCCTGGTGAATCTTAAGATTGGTCATTTGGTAAAAATATTTCTTTTATACTCATTTCTCCCCAAATAGTAAAGAATTCAAACTAAGTTAACTTGCAACAACCTTAAATATGCTTTGATTACATTTGGCTATTTTTCCTGAAATGTTTAGTCTGTCTCTTCTGTCAAGCATACTTGTTGCTAAGAGGGATCTGATGAGCTGTTAGATGTCCACACTTCACATATTCTGTGTCCCAAAGTGAAAAATTCTCATCTCTAGAAAGAGCACAATCAGCTGGTGCCATCTCACCTCTTCCAGACTAATTGAATGTATACAGAAAGAAAATATTTTCATAGGAAATACCCAATTTGTGGGAAATAACAAGAAAATCATGGTTCCCTTATAAAAGTTTTCCTAAGAAAAGTGAAGCTCCGAAGGATGGACCTACCACACGACCCTCTTGCTGGCCGGGATACTGGTTTAGGCTTCTTAGCCGTGTGCCCAGTGATTAGGAGAAAGAGGGCACCATTGGATGTACTGCTGCCTTATGTTGATTCCTTCTTGGTATGCCACCGAGAACAGAGTTATAGAAATTAGAGCTAGAAATTATTTTACAGACAAGAAAAAATGAAATCTAGTAAAGGTACTTAGACACTTTACCAATCCAGAGGAAGGCCCTACACAGTGCTCTTCCTTGATTCTGAGCCCACCTGCTACTTAAGAGGAACTCAGAATCCTTAATTTCACAGAAAATGTTAGCATCACACCACTGTTCTTCATAGAAGTGAATCAATATGAGTATTCAGTGATTACAAAGTAGTCAGTGATTCACTTATTAAAACTATATAACTATGCAAATACTGATATGCATCTAATGTTTTATATAATAGCAATAAAGTTGACTGAAAGTTTAAATCCACTGACATGGTTGATGTATTTTTTAAAGGTTTACTGAAAATAGCTTCATCACTATGAATAAAAATGTATCTAAGAGTGTTAACTCATTCAGCCAATATTTCTGAAACTTCACCATTACCAGACATACTTCTTTAGTGTGAAGAGACAGAAAAGAAAAATAACAGTCCCTGTTCTCAACTTGCCAGCAAAGTGGGGAGGGTAACATCAAACACCTGTGTGTGAATGCCGTGTGATTCTGGCTGTGAGATCACGGGGTGCAGTTCCTATGGCAGCATCAGGGAGAGGCCTGTAATAATGAAATAGGAGAGAGCAGGCTCTCCTGAGAGCTAACAACACACCTGATTTTTTTTTTTAAGGTTTTTTGAGACAGGGTCTCATTTTGTGGTTCAGGCTGGCCCTGAGCTCAGACTTAAATCACATCAGCAATCCTCCTGCCTCTGCCTCCTGAGTGCTGGGATTACAGGCGTGAGCCACCACGCCTGGCACTGTGGTCTGTGGTACTGGTTGTTGTTGGGTGTGAGTCTCCACACCCAGTATAGGTATGTGGTTACCAGGGATCGAACCCGGGTCCTTGCGCTTGCATGACAGGCGCTGGAACCATTGAGCTAAATCCCCGGCCCAACACACCTGATTTTTGAAAGAATAAAAAAGCATGAAAAGCAAATAAAAAGCCAGTTCCCCCCAGGTAAAGGTGATAGCACAGGTCAGTTCTGGGAAGCAAATGCTTCTGTTGGGCTGTCCCGAATTACATGAGGTTAAAGGCCTGTGGGGATCAAACAGAAAGAGCTATGTGCATTATAAATGTTACCAGAAAATAAAAGGAAGGTGTTACAGAATGATATGTCCTAATAAAATAATGTTTGTCAAATTATAGTGTAAAGCTAGCTAATGCATTCGGTGCTTTTTCCTGCTCCTTGATATCAGACATCTTGAGAGTAGAGTAGGATAATCACCAGAATCTAATTTTACTTGCAGAGGTAACACTCATCTAAATTTTCCCATCTGTAAAGTGGAGATCACTAGAAGGTTATTGTAAGAAATACACAAGCTGAGTCACTTCAGCATTAGAGTATGTAGCATATTGTAAACAAAAAAGTAAGCTGACATCATCTTTGTCATCATAAAAGACAGAGAAAATGGCTTAGATGCTAAAGCGTTCATTTTAACATCTGGAGTTAAGAGCAGTTCTCCAGTGTCACTGAATCTACATTGCTAAGAGTAATTGAGTCCCTCTAAGAGAACTACCTCGTCAGCAGCATGGCTAGGAAAAACTGCCAGTTAGCAAAATACACTCATCATGTATTTAGAAGAGTTATTTCAGACTCTCTTGTCCAAGTGAATGTAAGAAAGGAAAGCTTAAGTTTTAGTGGTCAAAAGCAGTATGTAGACAAAAGCTATGTGCCTGTAAAGTAGAAGAGGGAAATAGCAAGGTCCACACATAGGAACTGGGGATAAAATCCACGTTTCTTTTGCATCCTTCTGTTCCCTGGCATGCTTCCAAAGAGACAGAGTGTGTTATGCTTTTAATTTGCTATTAGAATCTAATTCACTGTTTATAAAATGCCCATATAGCTTAATGACTGAAAGTATTTTTTATCTTTAGCGCTTTTGCATTGTGCAAAATTAGAAATTTGAGATACTGGTTGGTAATTTCAATTTTGTTGTATTTTAAATTAGCTCTAAACTAGATTTGCTATATGGATAACACCATCTTACTATGAAAAAAATGGACTAGGATCTGAGTCACTAAGGCCAAAAGCAAGATGCTGGTGGCTCTGGGTCCCCATAGACAGCCCCAGCCAAACTGTTTAAAACACGTTAAAATGATTTTTATGACAGGCTTCCCATGAGCATGATGGTAGAGAACTCCCCAGTACTTTTTTCCATCTCAAAATCATAATACGGGATCAGGATCCAATGGGCAGCCTTGGGCTAACCAGGGTGCCTGGTGGTGATACCTTTGGCATGTTCAGAGCCATCAAGATGATCCTTCAATTCTAACTAGAGCATAGTTGCCCATAATATATCTATACTTCCCATCAACCTCTACTGGTATTCTATGATAAAACAAAGGTTCTGAGGAAAAAGGACATTTTAGTGTTCCATGGAATGATGTTTACTGTCTGTGTCTTATTTTTTTAGTGTTCCTATATCCCTCCCTGTAAGAGAGAAAATCAGAAGAACTTGGAAAGTGTCATGAATTGGCAACAGTACTGGAAAGATGAGATTGGCTCCCAACCATTTACTTGCTATTTTAATCAATATCAAAGGTAAGTCAGTATTTATTTGCTTATTAATATTATTTGCATCCTGTGAAATTTATTACCCTGGCAAGTCATGCTTTGTGTCCACTTGGTTGAAGGTATGACTTGAAGATGGTTTGGAGTGTTTGAGGCATGTAGAAAAAAAAAAATCCCTCTTGCTCTATGGAATGGGCAGAATGTGGGAGTCTCTGTGGGAACACTATGTCCTAGTAGAGTGGCTGGAGAATGATCTTGGCTCATGGAAGCTGAACAGTGGGCAGCTTTGCTGACATTTTTGGGAGTGAAGAGGTTAAATAACTTGCCCGATAAACACAGTGGCTGAGATTTTTTTTTAAAAAAATGGAATCCAGTATAGTCTGATCCCCAAATCTCATATTAACCATCTCTTGGGCTTAAATGAAGAACGAAATGAGTGGTAGTGATAAAGTAGCAAATAGGCATTATGATGGCAAAAAGACATTTTGAGTTAGAAGGAACAGAACTTAGTGACCATATAAGTGATAAGAAAAAGACAAGTTCTAAACCGAACAGGATAGGAGATGAGGACAGTCTACCTGTGAGTGTGCTGAATTAGAGGGACTATAAGATATCCGGAGAGTACACTGAAAAGGTTAGAAATATAGACTTTTAGTTCAGAAGCAAGAGGTCAGGAGCAGTGTTATACATATGTGGGAATCACTGATACACAAGCTGTGATTGAAGCAAACAGAAGCACACTGGGGCACACAGAGGAGAGAAGTATGGGTAGATTTACACTGAAGTTGCTGATAGAAGGAGATGGAGGAAGAGCCAGAGAAGCATAGGAAAATCACAGCAGAGTGGAGTCATTAAAGGAGAGTGTTTTAAGGAGGAGGTAATCAAGAAGGTTACTGAGAAGTCACTGCTTTTGGCAATTACCAAGTCATGGTGATTGTAAAAATGTCAAGGCATTAGCATATGTGAGATGATTCCACCATTTCCCATGAACTGCATCAACCCAAAAAGCAGAGTGAAAAATGAGCTTACAGTGTGGGAGAAAATATTTACAAACCACAGTCTGATAAGGAGTTAATCTTCCAAATATATAAGGCACACCTGCAAGTGAATAGTTAAAAAAAAAAAGCTGTCAAACTGATGAAAATCTTTGCTAAAGACATAACAGACATTTTTCCAAAATAGATATAGAAATGGCTGACAGGTGTGTAAGTCACTTCTCAGCACCAGTACTCATCAGAGAATGCTAATACCACTTCACACCTGTCAAGGTGGCTATTCTAAAAGACAAAAAACAAGTGTTGGAAGGGATGTGGAGAAATTAGTCTGTGCACACTGTTTGCGGAATTACAGAGGAGTGCAGTCAACACGGAAAGTGTTTCCTCCAAAATTGGAAGAAATATGATATGATTCAGCAGTCCCACTTCTGATATGGATTTCAAGGTTAGTACTTGAAATTAGAATCTTGAAGAGATATTATCACTTCTATGTTTATTTGAATGATATTCACAATTTACAGCCAAATTAGGGGAACAATCTGAATGTACATGGATAAATGAATGGATACATGAAATATATAGTATATGTTGAGCATACTGATCTGCCCATAGTCCATGCTACTCAGGAGGCTGAGGCAGGAAGATAACTTGAGCCAGGAGTTCCAGAGCAGCCCACCAAAGTGGAGAAGAAGGACATAATATGTGCATACAATGGGGTGCTGTTTAGCCTGATTCCACTTAGATGAGGTATCTGAAATAGTCAAGTTCATAGTCAAAAGATGGGTAACAGAGTAGTGCTGGAAGAGGAAGTGGAGAAATCACTGACCAGAAGGCATGAAGTCCATAAAGTGAAGTGAGGAAGTCCTAGAGACCTGCTGTATGACATGCATCACAGCCAAATAGTATTGCATTGTGCATCGAAAACTAAACTCTCATGTTTAAATATTCTTATCACAGTAATTGAAACTGAGCCAAAATGAAAGAAAAGTCTGCCAATCACTGGCAAAGAAGTGTGAAAGGAGGTAACTGAGAAGAGAACAGGAGTGGATACAGAGGAGTGGACCTGCTATAGACTAAACTTGCTTCTGAAGATAGATAAATTGAATGTATAGTAAAGAAGATAAAAAATGGACCATGAGTTAAAGAAAGGAAGATAGGATGAAGAAAATAGGTCAAGAAGCAGGGAGGCTTTTCCTGTGAGGTGGCCCTGCAGTGACAGGGAGCAGCCACACTAGTCAGCACAGTGTGGTACTGACCCCCGCTGTGGAATCAGGTGCTTCTGGAAGCTTCCGGCCCTGCACCAGGAGCTGGTTTCTGAGTGGAAGTGTGGGTGAGCCTGACTTTGCAGTTGGAGGCGGACAGAGTCCCTTCTCTGCCTGCTGTCCTGACCAGCTGGTGATCATCTTCATGAACTCTCACTCCTGCCTGGGCTCTGGATCTGGTGAAGGCTGCCTCTCAGTAGAGGGCTGGCCTCTCCTCATGGCCTGAATCCTACACATCTTCAGTATCCAGTTGACAGTGGCTCTTCCCTCAGGTTAGTGTGAACTGTCTAAAAGGAGATAAGCTTGTATTATGTGCAGAAGGAAAAATTCCTTTTTCCTATTCACACACTTCTGACACCAAATGAGCAGTTTTCTATCCCAAGAGTTCTTCAGTGTACTCTGGATGCCAGCTGTTCTCATTTAGTTCAGTTCAATTCAGTTCAGTTCAGTTCAGTTCAGTTGGGTCTTTCCAGACAGTATCTGTCTATCCAGAGGCAGCATCAGAACCCAGAATTTAAAGGTCTCAGTCGCACAAGATCGTCCCCACTCTAGACTTAGCCCTGAGTTTCCACCTCTACTCTTGACCATCTGACACTAAGGAGGACTCTGCACAGTCCTCCTCCTTGCATTCAGTAATTTGCTAGAAGGGCTCACAGAACTCAGGAGACACTTTCCTACTACACTAGCCTAATTATAAAAGATGAAACTTAGGAACAGCCAGATAGAAGACAACCCCTGGGCAAGACACCATCTCTAGTGCATTCTCCTCCCAGAACTTTGGTGTGTTCAGCAACCTGGAAGGTCCCTGACCCCTGTTCTGTAGGGCTTCATGGGAGTTCCTTACAGCGATGTGATGAGAACGCCATGGGATGTATAATATCTTGCATTAATTGTAGTGCTATAAATTTAAGTCGGTCCTAGTTTGATGAGAATGAACACACATTCATTATCTATCATTTCACTGCCCCACTCCCAAACTGGGGGGTGTCAGTAGAAGTCAGGTGGCCCATCACAGCTTGGACTTGCTTGAGACATGATTTTTAAGTGACTCTGGAGAAGCAGGAGGTTTGAGTTTGGCTCTTTCATCATGACATATGTGTGAGGAAACAAGAATGCTGTTGGAGGTGTGAAAAGTGGCAGCTCCCTGGTGCTGTCTACTCGAGTACACGTTTTACTACTGCTAAATATGAAAGTGAAATAGACGTACTGTATCGACTTCCAGATGCTCTTGATCAAATGAACTTTATATTTAAAGTAACCTTTCGCTTTCATGCAAATGCAGGAAATCATTGAGAATAGTTACCAGAAAGTTTCCATTTCCAAGAAAAGGGTGTTATTTTCAAATGTAAGATGAAGATGATTGGGATCTTAGTTATGCAGGGTTTAAAGCTTCTTGAGGGAAGTTGTGATCAGGAGTGGAGGCCCCAGTGGTCAGGGAAGCACAGCGGCCATCCCTGCAGGGGTCCCTCCCTGTGCCATCACCTGTGGCAGCATCTTGCAGTGAGCCAAGCCTGGTCACGGTTGTCTTCAGTACTCCCAGTGCTTTTCCCCTCACCTCGGAGCACACTGTCTCCTTCCATATGCGGACTCTTTCTTATACTTATTTATTTATTTATTTATTTTTTAGGTTTTTGGAGACAGGGTCTCGCTTTGTGGTTCAGGCTGGCCCTGAGCTCAGCCTCCAACTCACATCACAATCCTCCTGCCTCTGCCTCCCGAGTGCTGGGATTACAGGCGTGAGCCACCACGCCCGGCACTGTGGTATGGGGTACTGGTTGCTGCTGGGTGTGGGTCTCCACACCCAGTATTGTTATGTGG